>CAUYRH010038595.1:0-28571 GCA_963574655.1 Perodicticus potto | reverse complement strand
TAAAGATATTGGTCCATAATTTTCTTTTCTTATTGGGTCTTTTCCTGATTTGGGATCAGGGTGATATTTGCTTCATAGAATGTATTGGGAAGTATTCCTTCTTTTTCAATATTTTGGAAAAGGTTAAGTAATATAGGTACTAGGTCCTCTTTAAAGATTTGGTAGAATTCTGATGTGAAGTCATCTGGTCCTGGACTCTTCTTTTTTGAGAGATTTCGTATTGTTGATTCTATTTCAGTACTTGATATAGGTCTGTTCAGCATTTCCAGTTCTTTGTGGTTAAGTCTAGGAAGTTAGTGTGTTTGTATTGGTCAATTTCTTTCAGATTTTTGTATTTCTGAGAATAAAGTTTTTGTAGTATTCATTAAGGATTCTTTGAATTTCTGAGGTGTCTGTTGTTATTTCGCCTTTGTCATTTCTAATTGATGATATTAGGGACTTTAATTTTCTATTTTTGGTTAGGTTGACCAAAGGTATATCAATTTTGTTGAATTTGTCAAAAACTGACTTTTTGATTCATTGATCTTTTGAATAATTCTTTTGTTTTCGATTTCATTTAATTCTGCCCTAATTTTAGTTATTTCTTTTCTTCTGCTGGGTTTGGGGTTGGAATGTTCTTCATTTTCTAGTTGCTTAAGATGTCCCATTAAGTTATTGACTTCCTGTGTTTCTTCTTCTTCTTCTTCTTTTTTTTTTTTTATAGAGACAGAGTCTAAATTTATCATCCTCGGTAGAGTGTGGTGGCATCACACAGCTCACAGCAATCTCCAACTCCTGGGCTTAGACAATTCTCTTGCCTCAGCCTCCCGAGTGTCTGGGACTACAGGTGCCTGTCACATTCCCCAGCTATTTTTTTGTTTGTTTGTTTGCAGTTTGGTTGGGGCCGGGTTTGAACCTGCCACCCTTGGTATATGGGGCCAGCGCCCTACTCACTGAGCCACAGACACTGCCCTGACTTCCTTTCTTTCCATTCTCTTGAGGAAGGCTTGCAACACTATAAATTTCCCTCTTAGGACTGCCTTTGCAGTATTCCACAGCTTCTGATAATTCATGTCTTCATTATTGTTTTGTTCCAAAAATTTGGCAATTTCCTTCTTAATCTCATCTATGACCTAGCTATCATTCAGCATAAGGTTATTTAGTTTCCATGTGTTTGTATGAGTATGCAGATACCTGTTGTTGATGAGTTCAACTTTTATTGCATGATGATCCAATAAAATACAAGGAATAATTTCTGTACTTTTAAATTTGCTGAGGTTGGACATGTGACCTAAGATGTGATCAATTTTGGAGGATGTTCCATCGGCTGATGAGAAGAATGTGTATTCACTTTTGTTAGGATGAAATGTTCTGTAGATGTCTGTTAAATTCAATTGTTGTATGGTGAAGATTAAGGCCAAAATTTCTTTGCTTAGTTTCTTATTGGAGGATCTATCCAACACTGCAAAAAGGGTGTTAAAATCTCCAACTATTACAGTGTTGGAAGATATTAAAATTGCTTGTGTCTGTTAGGGTCTCCCTTATAAATTGAGGAGCATTCTGGTTGGGCACATAAATGTTAATAATTGACATCTCAACATGATGAGTGTTTCCCTTAACAAATATGAAGTGACTATCCTTGTCTTTCCTTACTTTTGTTGGTTTAAAGTATAATGTACCTGCAAATAAAATTGCCACCCCAGCTTTTTTCTGATTTCCATTTGCCTGGATTACAGATGTCCATCCCTTCACCTTGAGTCTATATTTATCCTTTAAGGGAAGATGAGATTCTTGTATTCAACAGATATCTGGGCTGAGTTTTTGTGTCCAGTCAGCCAACCTGTGCCTCTTAAGAGGATAATTTAAGCCGTTCATGTTAATTGAGAGTATTGATAAGCCTGGTAATATTTTGGGTGTCAAGTTTTTTGCAAGTCCAGTGGAAAATTTAAAGCTTTTCACCACTGTGGAAATTGGGTTTTGGTCAAGAATTTTGGAGTGAGTTTACTTTGGTGGTAGAGCATTGTGCTGGTCATTATGGAGGATGGGTCTGAGGATATCCTGAAGAGCTGGTTTGGTAACAGCAAATTTCTTCAATGTGTGTATGTCATTAACGTATTTAACTTCTCCATCATAAATGAAGCTCAACTTAGCTGGATATAGGATCCTGGGCTGAAAGTTGTTTTGTTTTAGGAGATTGAAGGTCGATGACTATCCTTTTCTGGCTTGAAAAGTTTCATCAGAGAGATCTGCAGTCATTCCAGTATTCTTCCCTTTGTAGGTAATGATCTTCATACGTCTGGATGCTTGCAGGATTTTCTCCTTCATATTAACTTTTGGGAAGTTAATTACAATGTGTCTAGAAGATGCTTTATTTGGATTCAGTCGTGCTGGGGTTCTTGAAAATGTCTGCTATCTGAATTTCAGCATCTCTTGCTATGCTTGGGAAGTTCTCCTCAATTATCTCTTGGAGTAGAGTATCTGTGCCTTTTGGACCATCCTCTTCTCCTTCAGGGATTCCTATAAGGTGAATGTTTGCTTTTTTGGAGTGGTCCCACAATTCTCTCAGGGAATGAACCATTTTTGCTCTCCACTTCTCTTCCTCTTTGAGCATTTGGGAGCATTCAAAAGCTTTGTCTTCAATGTCAGAGATCCTTTCTTCTGCCTGCTCCATTCTGTTACTGAGGGATTCTACTGTATTTCTCAGATCTTTGAGGCCTGCAAGTTCTTGCCTCAATATGCCAAATCTTTAATGATTTTGTCTTTGAATTCATTGAATTCTTGGGACAACTCTTGAATTGCTCTTGAATTTCTAAGTCCAAATTTACGTCCATTCTGTTAATCTTATTTGCAGTCCAAATTCTGAATTTGATGTCTGACATGTCAGCCATTTGTTTATAAATGGGACCTTCTGTTGTATCTCCTTTGTCTTTCCTTGGGGGAGTTGATTTACTCTAATTATTCATGTTGCCAGAGTTTTTTCCACTGATTCCACCCCATGATTATTTTTCACTGTTTGGCTAGAGAAGCTGGTAAGGTGAAATTGAATTGAGGGCTCCTGGAGTTGTAATTAACCAGCCCTTTACCAAAGAGCTGGGACTGGTGATTGAGGCTTTTCCCCTAGAGCTTTACAAAGGTCTCATTCATTACTACAGCTTGAAACTATGGGGACCTGCTTGGTGTGATGGGGCTAGATGGCTCTGACCTGCATTCAACTAGTTTCTATCCAATCCTAGTGAATCAGTGGCTTTGGGCTGAAATCTCAGCTATGGAGATATATAAGCAAGTAAGACACCCCACCCCCCACAGGCAACAACTGGAAGAAGAGAATCACACACTTCCACAACACAACCAGGGTACAACCTTGATGGGTCCCTGGGTGATTGGCCCTGGTCAAGAATTCCAAACTAATAGTCCCAGTCAACACAATCACAGATCAGGTGGGAGAGTTAAAAAGGTCTCCAGCATCTAGGTAGTGGGGGTCCACTGGCAGCTCTAGTGTAACTCACTTTGGTGCTCTGTGGACTCAGAAAGGCCCACTCAGCAAAATAGTCCAGGAGGTCTGGTGCCTCCTTCCCCACCTTGTACCTCCATCACACCCAGGTACTGGTAGCCCCACAGAGCTGTTCCCTCCAATGAGCAAATGCGCCAGGGATTTGGGCCTGCCAGAGTCAGAGGGAAGTCAATGCCTCATTGGCCAGGTGACCACACTCTGCCACCAGCCGACTAGGGGAGCTGAAGTCTAACTACTTTGGGTGCTCAATGGAAACTGGGGAGTGTTCCACCTGAGCTCATTCCAAACCAGAGGTTAACAAAGCAGCAAATGTTTTTCACCCTCAGAGACTGTGCCTCTGCCCCAGCTGCTCTGCTCCTCTGGTATCCCTGCAATGTGAAGTCTAGCTCCCTTTGGCAGTCCACAGAATTGGGGAGGTGTCTCTCTGAAATTTGACCCTGGTGGGATCACTCTATTAATGCTGCTGCTGGGTGGGAGGTGTCTCCACTCAGGTTCCTGTGCCTCAATGGTTCCCGAGCCTCCACTTGTCTTATCAGAGACCCAAGCCTCCACCAGCTGCTGAGTTGCACTTTCTCAGAGCCAGGCCAGGCACCTTCCTTCCTGTGCCTTTCTGCACTGTTACTGGATTCACAGTTACAGTGTAGCTATGCTACCTCAGACCATGCAATGCCCCGTCTTAACAAAGAACCATGGATATTCTGGTCTCTGCAGGGATTGAGCTTCTAGACTGCCAGGCTCGGGGCAAGGTGGACTGGAAGTTCAAAGTGGCAGGGAAAATATTTGTTCGACCTTCATGCCAGACAAGAGAATGCCCAGGCTCACAGCAGGGACTCTCTTGAGAAGGAGTCCCAGCTTCCACCAACTTACTCCCGTGGGGTGAGAGATGAGGACCTCAGTAGTTCACCGCTCACTAGTAGAGATCCTACAGCAAGCAAGCAACTCACTTGGGGGAGGGGACAGACTTGTGTCCTCTTTGGATTGGGTTCTGTACTTGAAATTTGTTTCCTTGGAGTTGCAGCTTGCCTCAGCAGAGAAGACATGCAATTATCAATCTTTTCTCTCAGCTCAGCTCCCACCCATCAGCTTTGTTGGGTTCTTTCTGCCCGTTATCTTTCCCTCTGGACAGGAGCTTCTGTTGAAAGCTGGCGCCAGTTGGCTGGTCCTCATTTTTTAATTTGAAAATATATTGGGTTTCTGTTGATAGATTATTTTTCAATATAATAAATGTGGAAGTGCATTTTCTTGTCTTTTTATAATTTGGTTTTCACACATGCACATAATCTCATCTGCACTTTATTATAGAAAATGGTATAAGGAGTAACTCTCTTCTGTATTATATTTCTCTCCAAAACACTTTTTATATAGTAATTATTTTCCTCAGTATTGGATTGTTAACTATTTCTCACTTAACTATATATCGAATTAATTTTGGATTAATTCTAAAATTCTACTATATTTTCTTCCATTTTACCATATGGTTTGGATAATTATCAGCTTATAATATATTATAAAGTCTGGTAGGCTAGCTTTACTGTCCTATCCTTTAAAAAGAAGTTTTAGTCCTTTTAATCATTTAATCTAGTATTAGTATCACTTTTAATTCATCAAGTTCTTATAAAGTATCCCTTAAGAGCTTTAACAGGTAGTACATTAAATCTATATGCATAGAAACTTGAGAAAATTACTGCCTTTGTTATATCTAGTCTTCGGGGCTAGTCTTCCATTATTTTCATCTTACTTTATTTCTCCCAATAGGGTTCTATAAATATCTTCTTATGACTTGAAGTAAACTAATGCTCAAGCATTGAATGTTTGACATTTACTGAAGGCAGCACCCTTTCCCATGTAATTTCTGTCTTTATGGCATTGATACAAGTGACAGGTTGGGAGTTCTTGGATCCAGGGAAAGTTTGGAAGACTTGAAAATGAGACACTTGCCTTGGAGAGTGGCCAAATGCCTGATAGCTAGAGTCAGGGTGAGAATGGGGCGAGGGGTGGGCAGGTCCTTAGAGTCTGGGGATTCCTGCAAGAGGGAGGCCTCCACTGAGATCCAGGGATGGGCACAGCCTGTCACAGAGGGCCCATGAAGCGGTTATGGGTAGAGAGCAGTAAGGCTATTTGGCCCAGGCCTCAAATTTAGACTCCTGACATTAGTTCCAGATGAGGTTATTCATACAGTCAGTGTGTCCTTTGGAGAGGAGGCAAGAGTCTAAAATGTCTGTTAAATGGCTGCTACACACACCAAACCTTGTGCTTAGAACTCTATTTTTGGGTGGCGCCTGTGGCTCAGTGAGTAGGGCACTGGCCCCATATGCTGGTGGTGGCGGGTTCAAACCCAGCCCCGGCCAAAAACTGCAAAAAAAAAAAAAAAAAAGAAGAAGAACTCTATGTTGCTATCTGACTACAGCTCAATGAAATAAATGCCATTAAATCCACTTTGAGATGAAGAGCTAAGGCCACAGAGGTTAGGGAAAAAGCCCCAAAGGCACATAACTAGTAAGTTTCAGAGCCCACACTCTTTCTCCATTCATTACTCTGCCTTTTCTGAGTGCAAGGTCTCAGTGAGCAGTTTTGTCACTCAGGGAGGAGTGAATCCCAAGTGTTAGCCTGGTCATTCATTCACTCACTGTCAGTCATACACTCAATTTCTCCCCCAGATGAAATCACATATGCTGTGGTTTCAACCACCCTGACCATCACATCTATCCTTCTGGCCCAGCCTTCTTTCCTAAGTGCCACACTTGAACACCCTACAGCCTAGAGCCCAGCTCTACCAGGTGTCTTATGCCTGTATGTCTGACATGCCTGTTCCAGCAGGTCAGAAGAACTTACAATATCTTTTCATCTCCCAAACCTGCTCTTCTCCTGTGTTCTTCCTCAGTGAACGATGCCACCATCTCAACTTTTGTTCATTCTCTATGTCCAGTGATTCACCACGACTTACTGATTTACTTCCTAAATATGTCTAAATCTGTGTCTTCCTCCCTTGCCCAGTAGCCACCCTCTTGAACCGAATCCTTTCCCTTTAGTATGAGTGTAACCCTTTGCTACAGAATCTAATACTGTTCCTTGGTGTGTCTCAGAGGAACCTTATTGAGCCACAACTCGGAAACTTTCCTGGGCTAAAAAATACAAACCCAGTCTTGGTGGGAAACCTTAAAACTGGACTTTTGTACCAGCCCTGTCAATCATGACACCTGCTAGGGGGAACAGGCCCACTCTCACCACCTGCTCAGCGAGGTCCCTAATTGGAGCCATGTGATTTTGCCAGCTGATGGACCAATGGTGGCCATGCAACTGAGGGACCAAGGCAACTTATCGAGTGGCTGGCCAGAGACATATCACATGGTCTGGTGTAAAAACAGGCATCTTAGGCCAACCCAGTTCTCTTGAGAGAGCATGAGCCAAGAAATGTGGAGATGATGCACCTAGTGATGGAAACTGAGGCTGAAAAGTCAGGAAGGAGAATTGGGGCTATAGAAGCCACTATTAGGACCTTGTGCAATGGTGTAACCTGTACTAGAAGAGGAAGCTGGTAAGGCAGGAGGATGGTGCTAACAAAGAGAGCAGAGGAGGCTTCAGAAGGAAGCTGGGCATCAGTCAGAGGATTCTTTAAATAGATGGCTTTAGTTTTAGGAAAAACGCTCCATATTGTCCTTATTTTCTTGTTTTACTATAGACTAGTGAAGATCACAGTGGGATGCTTGGGGTCCCCAAGTCTGGCTCACATCAAAGAAGCCCTCTTGCAGGCTGGGGCCTTGGGAGAGATGGCAGAGGTCTTGTAGGACTAGAGAAACAGCCTCAGATCTCCCCTCTGGGGAATTCGAACAATAACAGCTGCTAGCTTTTTCCACCAGAATATCACCCCATGTGTAGAGGCACGGCTGCTCCACTTCAATATTTAGACTTTGGTGCTGTAGAAGTCAGTAATGTTTGTTATTCCTGTGGCCGGTGTTTGGAGAAGCACATTGTCTCCACCACGATGTGTGTTGCTCACGAGCCACCCCATTGTCTTGCATCCCCACTAGCATGAGATCATAGGGCTGGTCCAGCACACACTCTTCCTGATAAGGCCCCAGGAGGTTTGGGGCTAATCTAATTTTCCGGGGAAAGCTGGTGACCAGATTCTGGGGGTTGGGTGTGCTGGGGAATGGGGGACAGGTGCCAGAGCCAGCCCCTTTTGACTGTGGGCACAGCCATCCGGGTATATGAAGAAGGGGTTCACTAGCATGGGCTCTAGAATCAGAGCTCCTGAATTGGTAAACTGGCTCCACCACAGTCACACAGCTGTGTGACTTTGGGTAAGTCACTTGTTGCATCTCCTCATCTGTAAAATAGAGATAATATACCACATTACTGATATCATTATTAAGTAAACTAATATATTAGATCGATCTATATGAAATTATCATTTTATAGGCCCAAAATACTTTATTCAAATACAGTTGTGACTAGCACATGGGAGATACTTAGCAGATGCTAGCTAAAAGTATAAACACTTACATCAACATTTGTGACTATGTCAGCCCTTCTCTGACAGTGAGTGCTGCCCACTCCTGCCAAAGTTTCTCCCAGGCTGGTTAATGAGGGAAGGAAGGAGATGCTTATGCTCATTTGGGGGCTGCAGGTACCAGGAGACCCTGAACTCCTCGGCACTAGGTCAGCAAAGCCACCATTAGCTTCCCCCAAGCTCCTTTCTCATATTTGAATGGACAAGTCTATACAAATACCTCTTCCAGTGGATGTGGTGGCTCACACTTGTAATCCCAGCACTGTGGGAGGCTGAGGAGAAAGAATTGCTTGAGCTCAGGAGTGTGAGACTTGCCTGAGCAAGAGTGAGACCCCGACTCCTAAAAAAAATGAAAAACCCAGCTGGGCACCATGGTGAGCACATGTAATCCTAGCGGCTTCTAGAGACTGAGGCAGCAGGATGCCCACAGCCGGAGTCTGAGGGTGCAGTGAGCTATGACGCCATTGCCCTCTGCTCAGGGCCTAGGATGGGACTCTGTCTCAACAAAAGCAAACAAAAAAAACCCTTCCAGTTCGAGTTGATTTTCTAAGTGCTCTCAGACCATAGCAATCTCTCCTTTTTACTTCCCAGCTCTGTCTGTGTCACTAGTTTGCCACTTGCAAACTAAACCTCTGGGACCTAGTCTCACATTCGTCCATGGGTTACTGTCATATCTTTATAGCTTCTGAGAGCCTCCATAGCCTGTGACAACTGAGGCCACAATTCTGTTTGTAGCTCACATTATAACAGTTGACTCAGATCCAGCTTCACTGTAAGAAATACAGACTCTTCACTTCACCGTCCCAAATAATAACAACAACTACCATTTAGTTATCGTACAGACATTGCTCTAAGTGCTTACGTGTATTAAACCACTTACCTCTCCCAACAACTCTAGAAGATGTGTGCTTTGATCCCCATTTTACTGCAGAGGAAATTGAGGGATGAAGTATTAGTATCTTGCCCAAGTTCTCATAGTCAATAAATGGAAGAACTGGGATTTGAACCAGAGTCCATGTTCTTGGCTGCAAAGTCTAAAGTTCTTGGCAGCCCTGATGTGCTTCCCTGTTCCACACACCCCTCCTGGGGTCATCCTGCTCATCCAACTGTGTGCCCCCTCAGATTTGGCTTCAGAATCTTTGCTCACTTAGTGACTCATTTTTGGTGAGTCATACCCTGAAGCTCTTTGGAGTTACAGTGTGACTGAATAATATTCTAGGGCACTGCCTTTTGATCATTCTAAAAAAGGTATTCACAGTCATACCTCCTTTAGCTTCATCTTTGGAACACAATTTCCTGAGAGGGTCCAGGGTTTGATCTTTTCTCAGAAGTTATTTCTTCATTTTAGCATTGTTTGTTATCTAGAGAGGTTAGAGGTTATCTGACACTGAGTTCCTCACTAACTCTTGTCAGGAGGCCATAGTTCCTTGCCACATGGACCTCTCCTTAGGGTTGCTTCACACAACATCTGGCTTTCCCCAAATAAATAATAAATAGCAAGGCATTTCTCACTTTAAAAAAAACAAAAAACAAAACAAAACAAAACTATCTTTCTTCTAACATTCTACTATAATCAAGAAATCAGGCAGTACCTTTAACAGTCTGGACTAACAGTCCTTAGCTCAACTTCCCTAGTTCATTAGGAACATTTTCTGCTTTCCACATAACTGCAGCTGATAGTGTTGCTAAGTTTTCTCCAACTACATAATAGGAATCTTCCTTCCTCTAGTTTCCAATAACATGCTCCTCATTTCCCTTCAAGTCCTTACCAGCAGTCTCCTCAAGGTCCTTCCAGCTCTTGTCAATTGTTAAGCACCAAATAAAGCCTCAATTTATTTTTTGAGACAGAGTCTCGCTCTTTTGCTCAGCATGGAGTAAAACGGACATTGCAGATCACTGCAACTTCAGACTCGTAGGCTGACGTGATCCTCCTGCCTCAGCCTCCTGAGCACCTGGTACAGGTGTGCACCACTGCATTTAGCTAATTTTTTGTAGAACTATGATCTCACTATGTTTCTCAGGCTGGTCTTGAACTCCTGGGCTCGAGCAGTACTCCCACCTTGGCCTCCCAAAGTGCTAGGATTACATGCATGAGCCACTGCACCCAGCCACTCTCAAATTTTAAGTTTTTATTATTGCAGTACTCCACTTCCAAATACCAAAATCTGTGTTAGTTATCATTGCTTTGTAATGAATTACCCTAAAACTTAGCAGTTTAAAGATAAACATTCATTATCTCATGTGGTTTCGGAGCATCAGTAACCTGGAGTTGCTTAGTCGGGTGGTTCTGGCTTTAGAGTCTTCCACAGATTATGGTCAAGTTGTAAGTCAGAGCTGTAGTCTTGAAGATTTGACTGGAAGTGGAGGATTCACTTCTAATATGCCAACATGCACTGCCTGGACACTGAATTCCTCACTAACTCTTGTCAGGAGGCCATAGTTCTTTGCCACATGGACCTCTCCATAAGGTTGCTTCACACAATATCTGGCTTCCCCGAAATAAATAATTCTAAACAGACAGACTGAGGTGGAAGCCACAGTGTCTTCTGTGATCTAGTCTCTGCATTCACGCATTGTCACCTCCTCTTTAGTGATCACACAGACAAATCCAGATACCACAAGGACTCACAAGGACATGAATATACCAGTAGGGGAGGGTCATCAGAACCATCTTGGAGATGAGCTGCCACAAAAGTAAAACACTGAACGCCATCCTCTAAAACCTGGCATAAGGGAGGGATCTGTACTTTGATCACTTTAATTCAACACTATAGTGGATGTTCTAACCAGTGCAATAAAGCAAGAAAAAGAAATAAAATGCATACATCTTAGAAAAGAAGAAATAAAATGCTTGTAATTTGCAAATGACATCTTTGGAGAAAATTATCAGGGACCTGGAAAAAAGATATTAGAGCTAATAAGTGAATTAAGGAAATTTACAGAATATAATAAATATTTGTGATAATCAATTGTAGCAACAAATAATTGGAAATTAAAATTGTAAAAGACCAAATATTGTTTAATGAAAGGTAGCATAGATTTGCAACTGAGCACTTTTCTTGGTTTGCTCCCTCCCAATAGAATCTGAGGGTTCCAAAGGGCCTGTGTTCTTTCTGTACTGTCTCTATCCCTTGCAGTCTAATCTAAGACTTATTTCTGCTGATATAAGTCTTTAAAACTTCATAGGTCATAAAAAAATGCGCCGGCCTCATGTGCCAGGGGTGGTGGCCCCAGCTGAACTGCAACAAAAAAATAGCCGGGCATTGTTCAACAACTGGAGGTTGCTGTGAGCTGTGACACCATGGCACTCTACCGAGGGTAACAAAGTGAGACTGTCACTAAAAAAAAAAAAAAAAAAAATTAAAAAGAAAATTAAATATTTAGGGATAAATTTGACAAAAGATATGTAAGACCTACATGCTGAAAACTTTGTGGAGAGAAATTAAAGATGACCCAAATAAATGAAGAGATATATATCCTCATGAATCAGAAGACCAATATTATTAAAGTGTTAATTCTCCTAGAATTGATCTATAGTTTAATTTATATTCCAATAAAAGCCCCAGCAGGCTTTTTTTAATAGAAAAATACAAACCAAT
Organism: Perodicticus potto; assembly: GCA_963574655.1. NCBI lineage: Eukaryota > Metazoa > Chordata > Mammalia > Primates > Lorisidae > Perodicticus > Perodicticus potto. Next base: position 16,972 of record CAUYRH010038595.1, on the reverse strand, counting down.
TCAAAAAAAAATGTATGAGAGCTCAAACAGTTTTGTATAAGAAGAAAGTGGGTGAAATCCCACTGTTAATTTCCAAATCTATAAAACTTCAGCAATCAAGAGCATGGTATTGGTGTCCAGAGAGGTCACTTAATGGACCCGAATACAGGGTCCTGAAATGGACCCAAGCATAAATAATCAATTGATTTTTTAAACAATCTTATTGAGAACTAATATACATGTTACATAAATCACCCATTCAAAGTATGCAACCCAATGATTTTAGTTCACAGGGTTGTGCAATCATCACCAAGTGTAATTCTAGAACATTTGCAACTGCCCTAAAATGAACCTCACTCTCATTAGCTGTCATTCTTCTTTTTCCTCCACCATCCCGCAACCCCTAGCCTGAAGCAAACCCTAATCTACTTTCTGTCTCACAGATTTGCCTATTCTGCCCAATACTTTTACTATAAATTCTCTTATAGAAAGAGAATCGTACAATATAGATTTCCTTCACTTATATAATGCTTTAAGATTGACCCATGTTTTAGCAAGTATCAGTATTTTATTCCTCTTAATTGCCAAATAATGTCCCATTGCATTGCTATATCACATTGTGTTTATTTATCAGCTGATAGACATTTAGGTTGTTTCCCCTCTTTGGCCATTATGAATAATGCTGCTGTGAATATTTATGTATAAATTTGTGTGTGGACATATGCTTTTATTTCTCTTGGGCAGATACCTAAGAGTGGAATTGCTGGATCATAGGGCAACCCTACTCTTAACTTTTCCAAGAACTGTTACACTGTTTCTCAAAGCAGCTAAACCATCATCTAGTCCTCCCAACAATGCATGAGAGTTTTTGTTTTCTTCACATCCTCACTAACTCTTGTCATTATCCACATTTTTGACTGTGGCCATAGGAGTGGGTGTGGAGTGCTACCTTATTTGATTTTGGTTTGCATTTCTCCAATGGCTTAATGATGCTAAGCACATTTCATGTTGTTAATGGCTCTTTGTACATCTTTGGACCCAGCTTTCATAGGTCATAATAAAATGAAATATTTAGGGATAAATTTTACAAAAGATCGAAAAGATACATATCCTCATGAATCAATGAGGAAGACCACTATTGCCCATTTTTAAATTGGATTGTTTGTCTGTTTATCACTGAGTTATAAGAAGTTGTGTGGTTTTTAAAAAATGTATTATGGATACAAGTCTCTTATCAGATATGCAATTTGCAGATGTTTTCTCCCATTCCATAGATTGTCTTTTCACTTTTTGATGTTATTATTTGGAAAACAACCTTTTAATTTGGGTGTAGTTTGATTTATCTATTATTTGTTTTGGTTTGTGGGCTTTAGTTTTCATATCTAAGAAACTATGGCCTAGCTCAGGGCGATAAAGACTCACTGCTATGTTATCTCCTACGTGTTTTATAACGTTAGCTTTTATATAGAGGTCTATGATTCATTTTGCGTTTATTGTTATATATAGTATGAGGTAGGGTTCCAATTTCATTCTTTGGCAAATGGATATCTAGTTGTCCCATTACCATCTGTTGGAGAAACTATTCTTTTCCCAGATCAATTAATTTTTGGCAAAATTGGCAAGGCAGTTCAATGAGGAAAGGATAATTTATCATTTCCAACAAATAGTCTTGAAACAACTGGCTATCCACACGCAAAAATATGAGCCTCGACCTTTACTCCTACCAGGTACCAAATTTGACCCCAAATGAGTCATAAACCTAAATGTAAGAACTAAAACTATAAAACAGAAGAGAAAAATCTTAGTGACCTTAGGCTAAGAAAATTATAAACTATAAATATGAAAATTGATGAATTGTACTTGTAAAAGTTTTATAATTATCTCACCAAAAAACCATGTTATGTTAAGAAAGTGAAAAGGAAAACTACAGATTGGAGAAAATATTTGCAAAATATATCTAATAAAGGATTTGTATTCAGAATATATAAATATCTTTTATAACTATATTTTCTCAAAACTCTCAATTTTAAAATGGGAAAAATATTTGAATAAACATTTTACCAAAGATTATATACAGTTATCAAATAAGAATATGAAAACTTCTTGATTTTATTAGTCATTAGAGAAATATAAATTCAAATCAGAATACATACACATTAGACCGGATACAAAGACTGGCCAGGCAAGGTGGCTCATAACCGTAATCCTAGCACTCTGGGAGTGCCAAGGTGGGTGGATTGCTTGAGCTCAGGAGTTTGAGACCAGCCTGAGCAAAAGCAAGACCCTATCCCTAAAAATAGTGAGGCGTTGTGGTGGGTGACTGTAGTCCCAGCTACTTGGGAGGCTCTGGCCAAAGAATCATCTGAGTTTGAGACACTGAGGTTACTGTGAGCTATGATGAAGCCATGGCACTCAACCCCGGGTGACAGAGTGAGACCCTGTCTCAGAAAATAAATAAATAAACAGTCTGACCACGCTACACACTGGCAAGAATGTAGAATGTTTACATTTCCACTAGCATTCTATGTTGCTGGTGGGAATGTAAAAAGGTACAATCACTTTGGAAACCAGTTTGACAGTTCCTTAAAAAGCTAAATATATACAAGGGTTGCCAAAAAATGTATACACATTTTAAGCAATATTGTATCTATGTATTACATTTTAAAGTTGAATTGAATTATGGCAGCAATGAGTAGTAATCTGTTCACTCAAAAGATGGCATTCATCAACTAAATGTAGTGTCACCACATAATAGGTAAGACAGCCAAAGAAAATGGAGGAAACACTGTTGTCCTTTAAGGAGCACAAGACCATTTTGCGGTGATATTTCAAACTGGAGATTTAACACCCCTTGACTTTTACCAGTGGGGCCTTCAAGGATGTGGCATACCATAGAAAACTAGCTACACTGATGGTACTTTGGGAAGAAATTGAAATGGCGTGTGCAGTGACACAAGTGCATACTTTGGTCAGCGCTGTTCAAGCAGTAGTTTGCCATCATCAGAAGTGGCTGGATGCTGGTGGTGATCACTTTGAGCACCTCTTGTGACTGCAGAAGGCAAATGTGGCTTGTATTCATTTTTTTGTTTTCAGCGTATATTGAGTATTACAATGTGAACACAGTTTTTTCCTTTTTAAAAATGTGTATGCATTTTTTTGGCACCCTCTGTATCTACCACATAGTCCAACCATTTGACTCCTAGGTATTTACCTGAGGGAAACAAACAAAAAATGTCTACAGGAAGACATGCACATGAATGTTCATACAACATTACAAACATGGGGTATAATTATCATGAGATCGATTTTTAAAGTGGTTGATAAGGTCATTCTAAAATAACATTATTTATTAGGCATTTGTGGCCTAACTGAGCAGTGAGTCAGATGTAACTGTGCTTTGAGGGCTCCTTAGCTTAACATTGGTGTTTCATTCAATCTATTGCTGGATGAAACTCGTAGATTGAAGTATTATTTGTATAAAAACCGTATTATAATCACACTAAGAGAAATCAAAATGAAATGGAAAATTCAATCATGATCTACTTTTTGGACAAATCAACTCATTTATTTTTCCTTGTTCCCATCTGGTACTTGTCTGCATGCATAAAACATTTTTACATAGTTGTAAAAATCCAATTTTGCATTCAGCTTTTGAAAAACAACTGTAATATTGTAATCTGTTTTCCATATTGCTACTTAGTCTGCACAATTATTTTTAATGACTATGTTATTTACTCTGTGGATTTGCCACTCTTTAGCATTTCCCCTATTGCTAGAACAACACATCTACATTGTTTTAAAAAATGCTGCTGTTAGAAAAATATTTGTAGTTAATATTTTAATATATGTACATATATACATATATATGAACATATTCTTTCTTTTGAATTACTTCCTTGGGATAAATTTCTAGAAATTGGATTATTGAATCAAAGCATAAAACTTCTATAGATCTTGGAATATATTGTCAAAAGGATTTCCATCCATTCACTTACCAAATATTTATTGAGCACTTTCTTCTTGCCAGACACTGATGAAGTGTCAGAGTTGCAATGGTGTGGGAAAACATACAATCTATGCCCACAGATCCTGCCATCTAGCTGCAGAGACAGACTTAATCAGGTCCTCACACAGATGGATACAATTATAAACATGCTAAGTGTTACTAAGGAAAGAGGCATGGAGCTATAAAAGTATTGGATGGTGGAACCCTGCTTTGTCTGGTGATTAATGGAAGGATTTCTTAAGGAAAAAGTGATTGTGCTGGGAGCTTGAGGATGACTGGGAGCTAACTAGACCAAAGGGGGAAAGGAATGGAATTGTAGACAGAGGGAGTAGTATGTGCCAACAACGCCTTTGGGTAGAGTAGCAGGACTATAAGACCACAAGAGCTGGAGGAAGACCAGACCTAGGCTGCAGGCCACGTGGAGGGTTATTGTCTTTATCCTGAGAGCAGCAGGATCCTACTGAACTTGGTGTGTACTTTGAAACATTCTGGTGGTAGTGTGTAGGGGGAGGAAACTTGACCGAGGATGAGTGTTACCAATGGAGAACTATTGCAATAGTCCAGATAAAAGATGACAGGCAGCTTAGATTATGAGAGTGGGGGGAAAGATGGAGATAAGGGGATGCATGTAAAATTGACAAGAATTGGTAGTGAATTTGATTTAAGACATAGTGAGCGGGAGAGGGGAGAAGGGAATCTGCAGGATAACTCCTAGATTCCTGGAGTAAGGAAGAGGAATGGTGGTACCATCCACAGATATAAGGAACCATGGAAGAGGACCAGATCAGGTGGTTTTGTCCATATAGAGTTCAAGGTGTCTTTGAAATAGGCAAGAGGAGCCATCAAGTGGGAAATTGGACTGTGGGTTTGAAACTCTGAGCAGAGTTTGGGTTAGAGCCATAAACTTATAAATTCAATATATAGGGATGATGACTAAAGCCACTGGCATGCTGAGCTTGCCTGGGGGAACAGGTGGGGAGTGAATGGAGTCTAGACCAGGTGAGTGATGAGCTCCCCCTTATAGAGCCAGGTGGAGGATGACAGCTGGCCAAGAAGCTAGAAAGAGATGTGGAGGGAAAAGCAGAGGACAGGATGTCTCAGATGTCAAGAGAGTGAGACAGGAAGAGAGAATGGTCACCAGTGTCAAATGCTGCTGAGATGTCCTGGCAATTGAATTCAGATCATGGTGACCTTGTGACCTTAGCAGGAGAGACAGGCAGGGTGGAGAAATGAATGAGAAATAAGGACACAGGGGTGGCTGTCTGTATAGCCCTCTCCAGGCTGGAGCTGAGATGAGGGAGTGGGAAAAAGCAGGGAGAGGTAGATGAGAGCTTGAGAAAGGGTCTTCAGGTTTCTATTTTTTTCCCAGGTAGGAGGACTTGTGTGCATATTGAATGCTGATGGGAAAACCTGAGTCTAGAGGAGGAAGAGGAATTCTACAGAAGTGACAATTGATAATAAGGTCCCTGTACAGTGGGAGGGGATGAGGTCTGAGCAGGTAAAGGGTGAACTTTGTCTAAAGGAAGGGGCACTATCCTTCCCATACAAGCTTGCATTCATTTATAAGACCTCAAACCCATACTTAGAAGAGCCTACCATTTGGTTTAATGCTATGCTGTTGCCATCTTGAAATTCTTAATTTTTAAAAAATTTTGGATTAACCTAAAGGTACATACAATTAGGTTTCATTGTTTGCATTTGCAAGGTAGAGTCCAAGTTGTAGATGAGTCCTTCACCCTGGGGGTGTGCTGTACACCCCTATATTGCACCCGTTGGGTGGGAGGTTGGTGAGCCCTAACCCTTCTTCCCCTCTCTTCTTGAATTTAGTTGTGTTTCTCTCATGTAGGCCTATATTTATTATTTATTATATTTATATTTACTATATTGATCTGCTAGTTTCAATATAGTATTGAGTACATGGGATACTTGCTTTTTCACTCTTGAGATACTTTACTTAGGAGAATGTTCTTCAACACATCCAGGTAAATAGAAAAGATGCAAAGTCTCCATCTTTTTTTTTATGCCTGAAGAGAAATTCTTAATTTTTGAAGAAGAGATCCATGTTTTCAGTTTTCACTGGGCCCTGCAGATCCTGGACCTGGTCTGCCTTCAACAATGTTGGAGCTACTATTTCCCTCCAGACCTAACCAGGACGGAATATCGTCATCTCAACCTTTTGGTTATGGCTGTTAATTTAATAGGTGGAAATGTGCACCTCGGCTATTTTAATTTGTAATTCTTTGATTGTTGGCCAGGTTGACTATGTTTTCTTGTGTCTGTTAACTAACCATGTTTCCTTTTGTGTGAGCTGATTGTATTGTCTTTTGCCCATTTATGATGTCTTCAAATGCCAAAAAAAGTTTCCTTTATGGGAATGAATCACCAATTTGTTGAAATGCATGAAGAGAATATTTTCTGCAAAAACAGTATAGGGTTTCAGGAAGGAAGGCCCAGGACAGGGGTACCTTGGGAAGCAAAGATTCTTCATGTTGTCAGGACGCGGAAGCAACCCTGGCCAGCAACATTAAGCCTGTCATTGATAGTGAAGCAAGAACACTCCCATTGGTACACGTGGACTGCAGTCTTTTAACCAAGTGCCTTTCCACCGCAGTTCTCCTTTAATCCTCCTGTTTGGATGCTAGATCTCACCACTCTGGGCCATGCCCGAGCAGTTCCTCTCACCTGGAACGACATTTTCCCCTTGACTGACCCATGACCAGACTCACAGCACTCTATTCATGCTGATACTTAAATGTATGTATCATATCTTATGGTAATGATTAATCACTTCTCTTTTCTCTTTTGGGCCATCAGCTCCTTCATACTTCGAGATATCTCTCTCTCTCTCTCTCTCTCTCTCTCTCTCTCTCTCGCTCACTCGCTTGCTCTCCCACTCATTTCCTTACTCTCGTTCTTTCTCTCTCCATCCTCATTGCTTCCGTGTTGTCTATACATACCAGGCAGTCAGCTTATGTTGACAAGTAAATTAAATAAAGTGATGACTGACTTGTATATGAAGCCCTCAAAGCCGCCTTCTTCTCTTCCTCCACAGTTCTTTTGCCTCTGGCCATGCTCTATTTTTCTGATCACTTCTGAGCAGCATGTTCCATCTGGGGTACCAACTTTAATGACTGAAGACCCCTGGGATGTTCAGTCTAGAGAGCAAGGGAGCTGGGTTGCTAAGTCTATCAGTCCCTCATCATGGTGAAAGGGCAGGGTGTGGGCTTTGGATCCAGACATGTGTGTACAAATTCAGCTCTACTGCTGAATGTGTACTTAGAGGCAAGTGGCTTAACTCCCAAGTTTCTGTAACCATAAATAGGGACTCACTTATTTCATGAGCGCTGGGAGGATTCAATGAGATAAACAATATTAAAGCACATAACCCATAGCGTGGCATGTGGTAGCTGCGCATTCATCCAGAGATGGTTTAGAAAACTGCCCTGTAGACAGATCCCTCTTGTTAGCATCAGAACCAATAAATGGAAGATACAAGAAAAAAAGATTTCAGCTAGAATTATCTAACAGTCAGGGTTGATCAAAGAAGGAATGAGCACTTTGGAAGGAAGTGAGCTCCCTGACAATAGAGATATGAACATAAAGACTGAGAAATTACAAGGGGGGTTAGACTTCACATAACAAGTTGGACTAGTCTTTTAGTGATCTTTCATGTCTCATTTAGCCTTGAGGAGCTTGGATTCTGTGACTGACACTGGGAAGTCCACTGTAGCATATGTCCATTGGGTGGACCATTCATTCTGCTCCTCCTTTCTTAAAGGCCTTTGGTCTCTTTACCAGGCCAATCAGTTCATCTAACTCCCCAGCCACAGAAACTGGTTTAGAAGTAGGCATTTAAGCCTAAGAATATGCAAGAAAGTGTCTGCTTGAGGTTTTGGGAAAGAACTATCCTCTTTCATCAACCAAACACAGAGAAGCCACCAGAAAACTTCTGGAGAGAGAGGGAATGAATATGTGCTAATCTTAGATGGGACTGTCAGATAAAATAAAAGACACTGTGAAATTTGAGCTTCATTTAAGTAATAAATGATTTGCAGTATAAGATTGTTCCCAATATTGCATGAGACATGTTTATACTAAAAATTATTTATTATTTATCTAAAGTTCAAATTTACATACACATCCTGTATTTTTTCCTTGCTAATTCTAACAATCCAATGATTTCATGAAGAACAGAAAGACAGACATAAACTAGATCCTTGGAGGCATATTTGAGTCACTGAATTAAGCTTTGTTTGAAGCTTGTGCTTCTGAAATTTTCAAGTACAAAACTGGATAATTTCTTTTTATCGTGTTAGTAGATTTGAAACTAGCTTTCGGTTTCTCAGGACCAGATTTTTCAGAAGCTGAAAACTGTGATCTTGTTAGGGTGCATTTCTTGTTAGGAGAAGGCTTGCTTTGCACTTTTCTTAGTCTGGCTGCCCTGTTCAAGAACCTCCGCACGGCTGGCTACTTCTCCACTTAGGCATCCCTGCAGGCACTCACTAAGCTCACCCTGTCTTTATTTTTAGAAGGAAACCTTTACGAGAACTAGCTCAGTTTTGTCTTCAGTTTCCTCCTCCCCCGACCCAGAACGGTCTGAGCTGAGGCCAGCTCCCTCTGAGAAGTCATTACCGCCTGGTGGGTGCTGCAGCCTCAGCCCTACACACAGACTGGCCATTGTCTTCTTGGCTCCAGGGCAGTAGGGAGCTGCCTTGGGACTAACAGAAAATTGACCAGCTTGTTTTTCTTTGGGACCAGAAGAAACCAGCTCCTTTTCATTCTCAATGGCCAGCCTTGGAAACCTAGCTTGCCAGAAGAGAGGGAGGGAGGGGAGCCGTGGTCCCTTTGGGGAGGCTCCGGCCAGCGCATTAAAAAGGTAGGATTTTGCTGGAAACTGTATGCCCTGGCCAAGACCAGGTGGAAAGATCAATTTGGACTTTATGAATTAGCCCCTTCATTTTTTCTGGGTCCAATTTTCCTCATCTGAAACAGGTTGGGCCATCAGACCAAATATTAGCTATCCTAATGACCAAGGGCCCAGGGGGAATTCCATGGGGTTCCCGTTACCAGGCCTGGGGTTTGAGACAAGGGCTGGGGCAGGGGCAGGAAGGAGGTAAGAGCCAAGGTGTGAGGCAGGTCCATCAGTGAGAACATTAACTCCAACCTTTGAATAAGCTGGATCCAAGCTGGGCACAACAACACTAGTTTCAATAGCTACCTGGGACCTCCCTCTCTCTGTGTCTGCTCTCCCCTTGCCGATGCTGACCGTCCACTCCATTCATACCCCACAGGTCTTGCATTTGGTGTTGGGACACCCTGGTCACAACATCGTGCAATCTCTTAGGATGCTGATGTAGAACTTCTCTTTGGCTCTTCCTGCTGTGGTCCTCTTCAAGTAGGGGCTTCCTGTGATAGGTATGACTTAGTGTTGCAGGTGTGCTGAGGATGGGGCAGCCTTCTCATGCAGAGACTATGGCTGCTGGCAGGCATGCCATCTTTAAGACACCTTCCATAGTCACACTGGAGATCACTACCTCAGTTAGCCAAAAGGAGAAAGAGTGTAGAAGGGTTTCATTGGTCAGGCCTGGAAAGAGATCCTTTTCATTGATTAGAACTAGGTTGGATAGCTACACTCAGTATAAGAATGTAGTCTAGATGGTGCTCAGGATGGACGGGAAGTGTCAGGAGGGCAGCTGGCCAGTCTCTGCCCTGTCCCACTTCAGTCCATTGGCATCTCTGGCAGCCTGGGTTTCTGGCCTGCCCAGGCTCAGATGCTGGGCTCAGATGCTGGGCCCAGCCAGCGGTTCCTGAAAGTTCTCTGAGGGGATAGGAGGGGCTTGGGAGTTTGAGAAGTGTCCTTTCTATCTCAGATGGAGTAAGTAGAAAGATATGGAGCAATAAGCCAGGCAGGATGTGGCATGATTGCTATCCCCACTGTTACCCTCTCCATCACCCCCTCCTTACTCCAGGGCTGGGGAGTCTGTCTTGCCACTGCCTGGGGAGGAGAGGGATGAGGACAAGACATCCGAGGGCTCACCAGATTCTCAAGAAATGTTTCTGAGTCCCATGGCTTTGACATTTCCCAGGAAACCTTTGCGACATGCACATGTGTGCAAGCAATGACACACAAAATAATCATAACACAAAGAGTTTTAATTATTACTAGTGTCATTATTAGCCCCATTTAACAGATGAGAAAACTGAGGTTCAGAAAAATTGTGAGGCCAGGCTCAGTGGTTCATGCCTATAGTCCTAGCACTCTGAGAAGTGGGTGGATTGCTTGAGCTCACGAGTTCGAGACCAGCCCGAGCAAAAGTGAGACCTCTGTCTCTACTAAAAAAAACTAGAAAAACTGAGCAAGAGGATCTCTTGAGCCCAAGAGTTTGAGGTTGCTGTGAGCTATGATGCCACAGTACTCTATGCAAGGTGACAACTTGAGACTGTCTCAATTAAAATAAAAAAACCTGTGATTTTTTTTTAAGGGCAGTTTTCAGCCAGGTTTGGGAACTGGTTGTCTGACTTTATGCCCCATACATCCCTCACTACCTCACACTGTCTCCCTCCTGCTCTCTCCCCTGTGTTCTGCAGTCTGCTCAAAGTCTACATGCCCACGAAGCCTATTGCTCTCACCTCTGAATTCCGCTTGCTCTTCACCTGTGTCTCTTCAGGGTCTGCCTTATGATAGGATTTTTGTGTGTGTCTTATTCCCCTATAAGCTTCTTTTGAGGTGAGGGAACAGAGTCTCACTCTGATGCCCTGGGTAGAGTGCCGTGACATCATAGCTCACAGCAACTTCAAACTCTTAAGCTTAAGTGATGCTCTTGCCTCAACCTCCCGATTATTTGGGACTACAGCTGTGCAGTACCATGGCAGGCTAGTTTTTTTTCTTTTAGTAGAGATGGAGTCTTGCTCAGGCTGGCCTTGAACTCCTGTGCTCAAGCAATCTGCCTATCTTGGCCTCTCAGAGTGTAAGGATTACAGGTGTAAGCCACTGTGCCCAGCCCCCTATAAGCTTCTTGAGGGCAGAGAGCATGTCGCATTGACCTCTGAACATCCCCCTCTTGAAAACAACCTAAGCATAAATACCCATTCAGGGAATGAGTACTTTCGTCAGAGAATTCCTGAATTCGGTTAAATGGAAAATCTAAGCCAACCGTGAAAGAAAGATCAAAGGACAATTTATAGTAAAACACACACTGGCTTCTGTATTTTTTCCTCACGCTGTGTTCCCTTCTCTCCTCTCCTTGGTTTTCCCAGGCGAGCTTCCACAGGGCTTGGCTCATTCCCTCTGGCTAGAGAATTTCCTAACATTTTGTTTATGAATATTAGTAGTAGTCTTATTACTATGAATAGCTGCAATTTAGAGAGCCTCTGACACTGGTGTCCTCCTGGAGTGCAGGGCCCGTGTGGCCCCTTAGACCCCAGCTCAGGTCTGGCCCATGTATGATTTCATTATGTTTTTAGGATAAATAAATAGAGCTACTTTGTGCAGGGATTGGGTCAGACTCTTGAAATACCTTACCTTTAATTTTCAAAACCACCTAGCAAGGAAAGTATTATAATTGTTCTTTTATAGATAAGGAAACTGAGGCTTAGTGAGACTAATTTGCCTAAGGTCACACAGCTAGAATGTGGCTGAACCCTGATGCCAAATAAGCTCAGACCCGGAACTCATTCAATCAGCTGCCTCCTGGTCTCCTTTGTCCTGTTGCAGCCCATTCTCTTTTGTTTATGCAGGATTCCTATGTGGTTTGTCCCCACCAACACTTATGCTCAATTTGATCCCCAACGTGGCGATGTTTGGAGGTGGGGCCCAGTGAGAGGTGTTTGGGTTATGGGGGTGGATTCTTAATGAATAGATTAACGTTCTCCCATGGAGGTGAGTGAGTTCTCAGTTTTGCTGGAATTGATTAGTTCCCCAGAGAGCAGTTTGTTAAAAAAAAGTCTGGTTTCCTAGGTTTCTTTCTCTCTTGCCATGTGATCTGCACACACCAGCTTCCTTTCCACCATGAGTTGAAGCAGCCTGGAGTCCTCACCAGATGCAACTGCCCAACCTTGGATTTTTCAGCCACTAGAATTGTGAACCAAAATAAACCCCTTTTCTTTATAAATTACCCAGCCTCAGGTATTCTGTTGTTGTAACATAAAGCAGACTAAGACAGTTTACCTACACACTTACTTATTCTGGAAATATTTTGAGCATCTGTTAGGTGGATCATGCCACATAAGGCTGAATTGTGCAGATATGGTCTTTGCCTTAATGGAACACATTGGCCAGTGATCAAGGCAGGTAGTGGAGGGCCAGGCTCAGTGGCTCACATCTATAATCCTAGCACTCTGGGAGGCTGAGGCAAGAGGATCTCTTGAGCTCAGGAGTTCAAGACCAGCTTGAGCAAAGAGTTCCCATCTCTACTAAAAATAGAAAAAATTAGTGGGCATTGTGGCAGTTATCGTAGTCCCAGCTATTCAGGAGGCTGAGGCAGAAGGATCACTTGAGTCCAGGAATTTGAAGTTGCTGTGAGCTAGGCTGATGTCACAGCACTCTAGCCTGGGCAACAGAATGAGATTCTGTTTCAAAAAAAAAATAGGTAGTGAACAAGGGAATGCCCAGATAGATTCATGCTTCAATGTATGACAAGTGCCAGGGGTAAGAGAGAATGCCATAAAGGTCTTTCTCGGCTTGCATAGTAAGAGAAAACCTCTCTGAAGCTCCAACCTGTAAGATAAAGAGTGACAAAGAGCCATCCTGGGGGTGAGAGGGTGTTCTGGCAGAGGACAACAGCACTGGGCAGAAAGTGTTCAACACAGGGATAGGCAGAAGAAAGCTTGTGTGGCTGGGGCTGGAGCTGGTAGGACAGAAGACTGTGAATGGGGGTGCACTGCAGACACTGAACAGATGGTGAGCCAGTGGTTGAGAAGCCTGGATTGTATTTTGAAGGCAGTGGCAGATGAGGGAAGAGTTGTTTTTTTGTTTTTGTTTTTTTTTTTTTGGCCAGGACTGGGTTTGAACCCACTACCTCTGGCATATGCAGCCAGCGCCCTACTCCTTTGAGCCACAGGTGCCACCAGACGAGGGAAGAGTTTTAAGCAGGGGAACTGCTTATGCAGTGAGGGGACTAGTGCAGACTGGAGTGGCAACAGAGAGGCAGTTATGACAATAAGACATAAGACGACTTAAACCAGAGGAGAGGTAATGAACATAGAAAGAAACCAGCAGGTTGGCTGTGGCATTTCATGAAACCCTTGGGGAAGGTGTGAGCAGAGGCATCAGGACTTCCATACTTTGTCACAGGTTGGCCCAGATCCAGTCCATGGGAACAGGGAGGGCCCTGTTCTAGGTTTTCCAGGAACTTCTGCTGAAGAGGTTTAAGTTTATCACATCAAATCAAAACACTTACATCTTCATTGTGAGCATCTGTGATAGGAGGATGCTTGCTGAGTGCTGGTTCTGCCTCTGAGAATATAGCTATTACAGATTAAGATTTGACGTTGGGATGGGAAAGGCCAAGGTGTCTCACCAAAGGTAAAGACAGGTCAGTGTGTCTGAACCCAGGTGCTTCCCCCAGGATGAAGCATTAGAAAGAGGAGAGGGATGCAGTGCCCATGGGATGGAAAAGCCCTCCTTGGGATGTGGGGGTAGGCAGTGAGGAAGGGAAAGGAAGCCCAGCTGGGATGTCACTGACTGAGCTGGATTAAGATGGTGCTCTAAAGAACCCAAGGAATTGGGAAGGGTTTCATGATTCATTGAGAGACTTGAGAAAGGTTAAGGGTCATTCTCCCCTCTCTTTTCTTTTCCCAGAAATTCTCTAATAGATGTCCCAAATGTGAAGACTAGTTAGAAATGCCTTCATTTAACCTCTGGGTTTAGCCCAATCTGCTGGGTGAGACTGGCTTTCTGTGGCATGGTAGCCCTTGGGTTCCAGTTCAATGAAAATAAAGAGAGTTCCTCAATTAATGTCTGCCCTTTGCCTTCCTCTCCACTTCTGACCCCATCCGCTCCTTGCCTGGCTGTACCCACAGTCCTACCTCTGGGTGGGGTATAATCTCCCTGCGACGCTACTCTCCAGCCCTGCCTGGGCCTCTCCTGGCCCCACCCCCTTCCAGAAAGGGTTTTGGACACCAGCCCCCCAAGTGTTGGTGTCCACCCACCACACCACCCTGAGTGGTCCAACCTAGAGAGGTAGGTCCTGCACCCTCTCTCCTGAGGAAGCCAGGCCCTTTGAGCAAACCTATGATGGGCCACATATTTCCCCCTCCTTTTAAAAATAAGCTCTCCTTGTGGCTCACATTGGCTCTTACCCTGGCTGGATGAGTCCCTTCCAAAACCCTAAGTCAGAGCATCCTTTGTAACACTTGGGGGAGAGAGGAGGCGGAAAAAAAAAAAAGCTTTATTTATCCGGATGTTTGACATCCAGAGAAGGAATATTATTGTTTCTCTGGTCAAATACTGGGGCTTCACTGAAAAATATTTTCAATCTGCTGGACTCAAGTCCAGTGTCTTTGTGAACTTCAGCCAACACACACAGGCCCAGAGTGTTGGGTCAGGGCCTATTTCTCCCTGGCTGCCACATTCCTGTCAGATGCCCTATGGCATGTCTGGTCTCAGGCATGGGGGCAGCTGCTGGGCAGCTGGTGTTCTCCCTTCCTATCACTGGGTAGGGTCAGAGAATTCTTTCCCTGCCATTACAGACCCAGTATCGTAGGAGAGGCTGGGATAGGGATGGGATTATGCCAAGGAGAAATGATGTGGCTACCTTCCTTTCTGGCCAGGCAGCCCCCTCCCAGATGCAGAAGGAGCCTGCTGGGAATAAGGTATGCAGAGCTCACCTGTTCTTCCTCTACCTCTCTACACTAAAAACATTGGTGGGGGAGGAAGGTTTTTTATATTATAAATGAAATACATAATCATTTTCAAAAGAAACTTGGAAAATACAGACAAGAAAAGAATAAAATGAAAATCTCCCAGTTTCTTTTCTCCTGGAGACTATAACTATATTTTACATCATCCAAGCATTGGTTCTATGAATGATGTATACAACTTTTAAAAAACAGTGAAGTAATATCATGTAGTATATGCTATTTGATAACTCGCTTTTTTACCTAATAGTGCATCACTAATATCTTTAGATTTCATTAAATACTCTTTTAAACATTTTAAAATCTACATAGTATTTTACTCCACTGATGCATCATAAGTTTTAGATGATCTTAAATTAATGGATATTTAGGTGATTTCCAATTTTTTTTTTATAGCTAGAAACAATGCTATGATGATGAACGTCTATGAGGCTAACTCTTTGGGAACACCTGTAAGTGTGTATTAAGAGTGAGATAATAGAAAAAAATATTGGGGAGATGTAGAGCAATATGTAAGACTGGAGACATCTCCTTTCCTACTACTTATGATGAGACAGGGGAAAATAGACTTCAGCCACCTCTGGCTGGGAGACTCTGCACAGAAACAACCTCAGGGGCACAGTGAAACAGCAGGAGGCTTCAGGAGCCAATGAGGACGTCTGCAGCTGAGGAAAACCAACGTGGAAGGCTGGTGCTTGGTATGGGAAAGGCCTGCTGATCAGCTGGCTCTCCCACAGAGGTCTGGGGACAGGAAAAGGCTGTCTGTAGCATTTTAGTTTTGGACTGGGCTGCTCGCTGAAACAGCCAGTAGACTCCAACAGCATCCAGCAGCTGGGGTTGAATGCCGGGCGGCATAGGTTCCCCCATTGGCATGGTGGATGATGGGCCACTACTATTGTGGGAAGGTCATGGGCATGGGAGGAACATTCCACAGGGTCCTAGTGTACAGCTGACTCTGGCACACCTGGTGAGCTAGACCAGAGATACTTGGGGTGAGCTGAGCAGTCACTGCACAGCTGGGAGGGATGCTTTGTTGTCAGGGACACTGGGCCTCCTAGAAAGTCTGGCAAGAGCCTTGAATACTGATGAGGTACAGGCCTGGATTAAGGGCAAAAAAGACAGGCAGACAAGATCCAGTCTCTGTTCCAACTAGAGAGTGGCTTTGACTCCCATCATATACAGTAAATCCAGAGTGTGTTCTGTCTCCTAATATCACCACAGCACCATCTGGTGCCCAGGCAATACACACTTCATATATATATACCGCATATTACATATAATACATATGTACTGTATATACACACACCCCACACATATATCATTTCATATTTTTTGCTTCTTTTTTACATTTTTCCACAGTTTTTAATTTTTTTCTCTTTTATTGTTGTTTTTTGTTTGTTTGTTTGTTTGTTTTGTGGTTTGGTTGTATTTTTATTTTTCGCTTTTTATTTTTTTCAATACCAAGGGCTTCTCCATTTTTATTATGGTTTTTCAGCCCTTTTCTTCTTTCTTTTGTATTTATTTCTCTCCTTTTTCTCTCTTTTGGAAGAGATTTTTCTACTTTTTTTACTTTCCCACATAAATTTCTCATACAACAGCTAAGATAGCCCTTTTTTGCTTCTTTATCTGATATAATTACATTTTTACTTTTTAATCTATTTTTATTATTATTTTTTTCTTTTTTGTCCTTTTCTCTGAGGGCTGGGGGTGTCACAGTATTGGTCTGGCTGGGGAGTCATAGCATTTGTCTGGCTGGCACAAGCTCATGGTCTTGGGTGTCCTTCTAGCTCTGGCCTTTGGAAAGAAGGTATTGGTAGATCTCCACTGCAACATGCTGCTGATTTCTTTTTATGTTTGTCAGAGGTAGGATCTTGTTTTTTCTCAGGCTGGTAAGAAGCTCCTGACTTCAAGGGACCTGCCAATCCCAGCCTCCTAAAGTCCTAGAGCAGTGAGTTAAAGCTCCCTGGTGAGCACCACTATTTCTCCTGTTGCTCTGCTTCTCTCTTACTGTCCTTTTTCTCTCCTTTTCTTCAATTCTTTCCTTCCATGCCCTTCCTCCCTTTTTTTTTTTTTTTTTTTTTTTCTTATTTATATTTTTATTTATACCATATAAATATTTAACCTTACCAT
>CAUYRH010038594.1:0-25411 GCA_963574655.1 Perodicticus potto | reverse complement strand
ACGCCCGGCCATTTTTTGGTTGCAGCCGCCATTGTTGGTTGGCGGGCAGGACTGGATTCGAACCCGCTAGCTCAGGTGTATGTGGCTGGCGCCTTAGCCCGTTGAGCCACAGGCGCCGAGCCAGACAGCTCTATTTCAATATAACTGAAATTATTGTTGTAAGACAAACCACCCCAAAAGTAGAGGCTTAACAGTCACAATTGATTATTTCTTACGATTCTGTGGGCTGACAGGACTCAGCTGACGGTTCTTCTGCTCACATAGTGTAGAGTGAGGGCCCTCACGTGGCTGGGGGTAGAACATGTAGGCTGAGGCCTCTCACCCTCAAGGGTTCTTTCCACCAAGTCTAGCCTGGTCTTTTCATACAGTGCAGCATCTGGTTTCCCAGAGCAAGCATTCCAAGTCCCAATGTGCAAGTGCTTATTGAACCTTTGCTTACATTACTTGTTGATGTCACATTAGCCAAAGAACATCACCTGCCCACACCCAGTGCCCCTGTGGGAGGGGATGACAAATATGTAAAGACCTGAAAGTACAGTTCCCTGGGAGGTCACCAGGATAACAGTCTACTCCACTGTGCATGACCGTGAGCAACTTAATCCAAAACAGGCAATCTCTGTGCTTTATTTTCCTTATCTATAAAGTGATGGGGCTAAAATCAATATCTTCTGAGGCCTCTTCCACTTCCAGCCTTTTTATAGTAACAAAATCACAAAGGAAAAGAACCTTGAAGAGCTAGCTAAAACAAGACAAACTTCACTTTGATAAATATAAGGACTTTCACTTGAAACCAGAAAACCAACAAAGTTCATGTGGAAAAACAAGACTTTGTAATAGTCCATGAGTGAAAGGCTTAGGTCATATATTCAAAGTTGAGCTCAGGTGAAGTTAGCAGTGTGCTACACAGGCCCTAATGAGTTAATGAGGCCTTCAGCTGCCTTAATAAGGTGCATGAGGTCTAAAGCAGGGGTCCTCAAACTTCTTAAACAGGGGGCCAGTTCACTGTCTCTTAGACCATTGGAGGTCTGGACTATAGTTTAAAAAAAACTATGAAAAAATTCCTATGCACAAAGACCTCCTAACTTCAGAAAAAAAAGCCCCCCCCCTTAACTGCAAAAAAAAGGCCCTACTAACTGCAAAAAAAAAAAAAAAAAAATAGACCTCCTAACTTCAAAAAAATAAATCCTAACTTGTTCTTACCTTGGTCCTCAGGCAAGTACCCGAGACTGAGAGGAGGAGTCAAGAGACAGAGAGAAAGAGGGGAGTCAGAGAGTGCGGCCCACATTCCACACATGCGCACTGCAGCCTGGGATGAGTCGGCTCCTAAGCAGGACAGGCAGCAGCGGCAAAAACACCCAGCAGGCTGGATAAATGTCCTCGGCGGGCCGCATGTGGCCCAGGAGCCATAGTTTGAGGACCCCTGGTCTAAAGGAAGGGAGGTGATACTCCTTGTCAATAATCCAACCGCAGCTGGAGTAATGAGTCCCCTTGGTGCTTCCCCTCAAGAGAGAAGTGTAGACAAAATGGACTATGTTCAAAAGAGATGGCCTGTGGAGAAATCAAACTGACACCACCCGAACCTCCAATCAATCTTAGATTAGAGTGGAACAGTGTGACTTAATGGGGAGTATATGTGTACAGCACCACCTGTGAAGTGTTCTCATCTAAAAAAAAAAAAAATTGAATGTGACTCCAATCATTCTCTCAACTTAACTGCCTACTTACGGTTAAGTATAGGGGATAGAAGAAAAAGTAAACACCATGAAGAGACAATCAGCCATATTCAGAATGTGAGATAATCAACAGGACAAATGATCCTGTTTCTCCAACAAATGTATGCCATGGGGAAAAATGAGAAATAAGCTGTCACTGAATAAAAGAAACTTCAAAGATCGAAGCAAGCAAGTGCAATATGTGAATTTTTTTCCAAATCCTGTTTTAAAAAAATAAAAAACAGCCTTAGATACAATCAAGGAACTCTGAATACAGACTGAGTAACAGATATTAGAAGTTCTGTGAGTTGTGTTAATTGTCGTAATAGCTTGGTTTGGTTTGTTTAATGTCCCTCTTTGTTAGAGAAGCATATGGAAGCTTATAGATGAAAGGACATAACGTTTGGGATTTGCTTTAAAATGTTCCAGCAAACAAACACACAAAAGAAAACATGACTGGCAAAATGTTACTTACTAGTTTTTGAAACTTCTTCATAGGCATGAGGAGGTTGGGGAAGCTATCCTCTCTACTTTTGTGTATGCCAGAAATGGTCCATAATAAAAACTTAATTCTTTAAAAAAAAAAACAACAACGATCTAGAAGGAACAGGTTTTCAAAACCAGGTCTCCTGAGGGTCACTTGAAGAAAGCAGGAGTGCTTAGGAGGCAGCTGAGGGTTTCCGAGATACACCTTGAGTTCAAATGTCTGGAGGGCTGGACTGGAATAAGGGGTAGAAAGACTCTCTCTGCCCAAGCCCACAGGGCAAGACCAGGAACAGTACACAAAGTCTGGGAAAACCAGACTTAAGCTCTAGTTTAAGTTCCACACTAAAACTGGCAGATGAAGTGTCCCGAAGTGCCCTTTTCCCTCCACCTCTGCAACCTCTCTTCCACACAGCCCTGCAGCAGCCCTAGGTCCCAACCCCTCTAAATCATCCGAGGCTCCAGAACATACCAGGCACATTCCTACCTCAGCCCTCTGCCCTGCCCTTGCCTTGGCCGGGAATGCCCTCCCCCCATCCCCAGCTATTGTCCTTTGACTCAGGCTTGGAAAGCAGCCCTCCTCAGCCCAGTATCCTCACTCTCGCCTTTGAAATAAGAACATCGTTCATATAACAAAAGTGCATAGACTGTGCCAGTGGCCGTTACCTGCACATGACTTTGTCTCTTAGAAAAAGCGTTATATTATCTTTGTAGATAGATATCCTAGATAAGTTATACATTATCTTTTATAACAATTCTTCCTTTTCACTCTCATAAAGCTGTGTACCTTTATTGGGACAAAGGTGATCCCATATATTGAAGTCCCACTCAATGCCAGATGCTTTACTTTCACACCCATCCTATGACAGAGGCATCAGAAGTGTCAAAGACGGGGTGCATCTTACCCAATGTCACCCAGCAGAGATCTAATTGGAATTCCAGTTCACCTAACATTGAAACTTTTATAAATGTGCATATGGCGTGTGGATGTGAGTATGCGCTGTCTGTGTGTACTCCTCTTATTTATTGCGTCCATTCTCCTTTCTAGCACAGTATCTAGCATATGGTAAATGCTCAATAAATATTAGATGAATGAATAAATCCTGCATTATGGCTGGTTATCTTCATGCCTCCCCCCGTAAGATTCCCCACTACTACAAACTTCTGGATGCTAGAATAAATAAACAGAACTAGACTCCAGGAGTTCATATGGGGTAGAGGAGCAGTTCTCCAAGATGAGTGTCCAGACTCAGTGGCAGGGGCCTGCACAGGTCACCAGGAAGTCAATGGAGGGGGAGGGGCTGAGAGGGTCTCCAATGAGGTCGCCTTTGCCAGCCCAAGCTGCTTCCAGGCACTCTCAGGGTTTGGGAAAAGAAGGCCTCTCACCTCTTCCCCAGCTGCCTGGGTCCTGACCGCTGTGTGACCCCCAGGGGTGGGGACCTGGGCTTCTGATGGGGGGGAGGAAGGTTACAGCCCTGTTATCCCAGGAGGCAATAAAGTCATTTGGTGGTAATTAGAATCCTAACCAATTTAAGTCATTTACAGCTCTCAAACAATTACATGGTGGTTCTTATCGCCTTAAGAGTCCTGAGATGTTATTTGAAGGAGGCCATAAACCGAGAACCTGGTTGGGGGGTGGAGAATAGACAGAGGAGACTGGAGGAGAAAAGATGGCTGCCCTGTCTCCATCAGGACATCACTCCCTCCGTCAGAGGCGGGCAAAGCAGGACCCTCGCTGTGGGTTTAGCAGGGGAAAATGCCCTCTCCCTGAAAGGTTCCTCCCTAGAATCGCGAAACCTCAGAGCTAGAAAACCTGAAGAGACATCTAGTCCAGCCATTTCCCAAGTTGGAAACCATCTTGCAGTCCCTGAGATGTCTGCAGGAGTTTGAGGAAAAGTGTCCCTAGGGTGAGTCGATTTGGGAAATTTGTAAGCAGTGGCTCCCTCTTAGAGAATCTCAGAGCCCATCACATGTTGAAGGGTCTGGGAAGGTCTGCAGGAAAGAAACCCAACTCCACAAGCAAGTTAAACTCGGGGGAACCCAGAATGACTCAGGCTTTTTGACCACTGAGCCTCTTCACACCCACAGGAAATCTATTAATAGTGGGGGTGGGGGACGGCCCCCATTTTTGTCTTACCTTAGAGGACCTGGCATGGTGGAAAAGGAAGGACAAAGGGAACCTTTTGACCAACCAGAAATGAGACCACCAACTGAAAACGGGATGAAGCTCATCTCCACAGGGATGGGAAAAGACTTTTTTCTGTGGGTACCAAAAGAGCGGAATTGATCCAGTTGTTTTTTTTTTTTAAGGGACTTTCTAGCAGTCAAAGCCACAGACAGCGGAACAGATGGCCTCAGGAAGTAATGAGCTCCCTGACCGTGTGGGTGTATGAGCCAGAGCTGAACAGCCACTTAGGAGTGTAGTATTCAGTCAATTAGTAAATATTTGAGAGTCTGCATTGTTCAAGGCACTATTTGAAGCCAGAAAAACGGTGAAAGGCAAGTCAAAGAAATTCTCTGCTATATAAGAGCTTATATTCTGGTGGAAAGGGAAAGAAATAGATAAGAACTAAGAAAACTAAAATAAACACAGTCGTTTCAGAGAACTATAAAGATTTTAAACGAATGATGGGATAGAGAAGGGAGAGGGTCTAATTAAGTTAGAGTGACCAGGCAAAGCCTCCATGGCCCGGATCAAGAGACTTGAGCTGAAACTAAACCACAGGAGGAAGCCGTCCCTGAGAAGATCGGGGGGCCACGTCTAGGGCATGTGGCTCAGGGAAGTCAAAGGCTTCAAGTAGGAATCGTTGGGGCATGTTCTTTTATTTTTCCAAGGACAGCTTTCCTGATGCAGCTGAAGGTGATCTCAGAGTCTCTCTCTTGACAAGGTCATCAACAGTGTCATGGTCGTGTCTTAGTTTCCTCGCCTGACCATGGCAAGTCACAAGCTTACTTTGCAAAAGTGCCACTTGGCCAAGTGACTACATACCTACCTCTCCCCTAGCGAGCACAGACACATGCCAGGCGCCACTCTAAGAACTTTATAAATAGTGTTCAGGCAATCCCCCTAGCAGCCCTAGGAGGGAGACACTATCAGTATTCCTGTTTTGCTGGTGGGAAACTGAGGCACCAAGCATGACCAGACACGTCAATCCAAAGCAAGTGCTAAGTACCTCACACCTACTGAGTGCTTAAACGAATGAGTCCAGATGTGACTCAAACCTTCTCCGTGGTCTTGTGTTCACTCCCACCCCACTCTCAGAGACCCCGGTATGGCACACGCACACGTCCTTGTAGATTCTCAGAGAAGAGTTCCAGGCTATCAGGCAGCTCTGATGGGCAGGACTCCCCACCAAAGCATGAAGCATTAAGAATTTGCAGTCAAAAACAGAGAGTACTCAGAGCCACCACACACAGTTTTCCAGGTGTGCACAACCTGTAGAACCTCAAGGGAACTGATATTCGTTTAGCCTCATCCTTTCATCCTCATCACATCTCTGCCGGGTCTGGGTTATAATGCCCATTGTCCAGCTCAGTGATTTTCAACTGGTGTGCCATGAGAGGATCTTAGCTGTGCCATGAAAATTTTTAAAGATCATTCATTAAGGGCGGCACCTGTGGCTCAGTGAGTAGGGCGCCAGCCCCGTATACCGAGGGTGGCAGGCTCAAACCCGGCTTCAGCCAAATTGCAACAAAAAAATAGCCGGGCGCTGTGGCAGGTGCCTGTAGTCCCAGCTACTGGGGAGGCTGAAGCAAGAGAATCACCTAAGTCCAAGAGCTGGAGGTTGCTGTGAGCTGTGATGCCAGAGCACTCTATTGAGGGCGACAAAGCGAGACTCTGTCTCTTAAAAAAAAATTAATTAAATTATTTTTCAAAAAAGTTCAAAGCACAGTATGTTCTTTTTTTTTACTCTTTTTACCTTTTTTTTTTAAGACAGAGTCTCACTTTGTCACCCTCAGTAGAGTGTCGTGGTGTCATAGCTCATAGCAACCTCCAACTCTTCGGCTTAAGTGATTCTGTTGCCTCAGCCTCCTAAGAAGCTGGGACTACAGGCACCTGCCACAACACCCGGCTATTTTTTTGTTGCAATTCTCATTGCTGTTTTAGCTGGCCGGGGTCAGGTTCGAACCCGGCACCCTCGGTATGTGGGGCCGGCACCCTACCCAGTGAGCCGCAGGTGCTGCCCTCTTTTTTCTTTTTGATCAACATAATTTAAGTGTGCCATGCAAGTTTAACCAAAGGTTGAAGTATGCAGTGAGATGAGTAAGGTTGAAAAACGCTGGTGTAGACTGAGAAAAATGAGACTCAAGTGAAAAGTCTAGGGTCACAGCAGACCTTCCTACTCCAAAGGACTTTCCTTCCGACTCTGCACCACACTGATTCTCTGCAGGGGAGTCAGAGTTTAGGAACATCTAACCTTTAAGACGTCAGTACTGTTATAAGGGCGTTTTTTGAACTTGGGATATAATACACCCAGGTATAATATGCTTTGGCCTGGCCATGAGAATCAAACAGTATACTTAATACCTTAACTGTGGCTTAGTGGAGAAATAAGCATATGTTCCCTCCTACGTTCAAAAAAAAAGAACGTTGTCATTATCACAAAATATATACTTAACACATTTTACCCCCTTAAAAAGTTTTAAAAGGATTCAAAAAAAAAAAAGACTCTCATAAAGCAAACAAGGGTATTATTGAATACCTTCCTATTTAACCTTAACTACAATCAATTTATTCAAGGCACTAACCTTTCTGGAGCCTTTGGATTCGACTATTGCCTCATTATACACCCACAACCCGTAGGCATGTGCACCTGTATTTTCACAACCCTCTAACTAAGATGTAGCATTCGCCTCCATTATGAATGCAGACAACAGATTCCACAGTCGGGTTAAGAGCACCTGTGACTGTCACCAAGGATATCTTCCTCCCCCATTACAGCGGTTGCAGAAATCTCAAAATATTATGTGTGTTAATAAAGAGCCACTTTGCACTACAGTATTACAAATGTTTTACTCTTTTGATAGCTGGATTTCAAGATAATTGGTTTCCTTTAAAATCTTCCATATTTTCCTTCATCAGTTTAAAAAGCATTACTCGGAGAACAGGTCTAGAGTTTTACCAGACTGCCAGAAGATTCCATGATTCCACAAAGGCACAGACACCACCCTATAGCCCTTGTCCCTTCTCTACCCAGGCCTTCCATCCCCTGGAGACCACAGAAGATTTTTACTGTATTTCTCTCTGGGCCAATCTGAGACCCAGCATCCCCCAGCACCTCTATCATGCCCTATTACTACTTGCATCCTTCACGCTGGAGAGAAATTACAATCACACTGCACTTGCACACCAGCCAAAGCATGATGCTCTGGAACTAATTTTCCCCCATCAGAGTCTCTCTGCCCATTGACCTTTGTGAAGAGCAAAGTAAACACGCCCCTCCAAAGCCCATCGGAGGGAGGCTTCTGGAGCTGAGTGCTGGTAAAGTGAAAAAGTACAACCAAAGCCAAGGTCGGACTGCATCAGCAGAGTCCCTCAGCAGCTGTGAGCACAGCTCTCAAATCGCCCCAGATGCAAACTGCTTTCTGCAGACAGATCATATTCCCCTTCCATAGCAGTGGAAAATGCTGCCTGAGAACACTTCCAAGAGTTTCAAACCAGAACTAAAAGTTGCTCTGCCCCATCCAATGAGCCCATCCTCCTTAAATCACCCAACCCAGGGCTTTGAGCCCCCTGTCCTCCCAAGACATGTTGTGTGATCTTTTACCAGTTTGATGCTCACTAGGGCCTGATGGGCTGTGCATTTCAGGTGTTGGGGGGACAAGTGCTTAGCCACTTTGCTCTCTTCTGTCCCCAGTGAGCCCCAACTCATTCCCCAGTGTTTACAAAGCCATCTGAGAACACATTGCCTTGGGGCAGAAGAAAGGGGCTTGTGACGGGGAGGTTCTGTATTCTGGCCCAAGTCCCAAGGCATGTTAGTTGAGTGAACTTTACAGATGAGGGACGAGATGCCCAGAGCCTCTTAGAACAGGTTCAAAATCACACAGCTAGTGACAATTTCAAAATCTAAACCCAGATCCGTCTGGCTCCATAGCTTTTCCCTCTCTTCCTGCACGGCCACCTTTGGTCCACATTCGGATTTCAAAGAAACAGATCCTCACCCCAGCTGGAGTCAGGCTGTGCGGGAAGGTGTCCAGGAATCTCCAAGGGCCCTCCAGGGCAAGTGGCCCCTGGGTGTGGGGGGCCTGAGAGGGAGGAGGAATTCACCATGCAGCCAGGCCGGGCACGGCCCAGCACGACTTCTTCAGGAACAGGAAAACATTCTCTCTCTCTCCAGCGACTCACTCGGCATCTGTAAGGAGTTCTGCCAAACTGCGTTCCAGCGTGTGACCAGAGAATGGACAAAGTGCTCCTGCAGGGGACAGCCCCAGACACACAGCTTGAGGGGAGGGATCAGGTGACAGGCTGGGGTGCAGAGCATTGCCACCCCCCACTATATACCCAGCTGTGTCCTCTGGAAGTCGTGAAGGCTCTGAGAAGCGAGGAGCCAGCAGGGTGGGATCTGAGTTCCAAATCTGCCAATGCTGACCAGGGGACCCCCAGCAAGCCCCCTAAAACGTGCAAGTAGGATTCCCCTCTGTGTTCACACCTTCAGCATTTATTGACAAATACTTGCCTACAAGGGTTGAGGAAACAGAGAGGGGACTGGAGTGCACTTCGGGAAAGACAGCTATGGGGACCAACCCCCTCCCACCACTTGCCTCTCCATAGTGTGACCCCTGGGTGAGGCAGTGCAAGTTAACCATGTCATAAGCTGACCCAGAGAAGCCGTCCTGGTGTGATGGCTTCCAATCTCTGTCTGCCACTACCCGGATGGTAAGCAGGCCTGACCCTCAGCTTCCTCACCTAGAAAATGAAGAGTGGACTGTGGATTCAAGCATAGATTCCAGCCTGAGGTCCTCTGACCACTAGGGAGGGGACACAAATGCTTTTCTATGAAGGGGCCCGATAGCAAATGTTTTAGGTTTTATGAGTCTTTTGTTCTCTGTAGCAATCACCTAACTCTGCTGTTGTATTACTAGCTCAGAAGCAGCCAGAGATGATACACAACTGAAAGGACATGGTTCTAATAAAACTGGCTAGAACAGGGTGTTCTAATAAAACTTTATTTACAGTAACAGTCAGGGGATCAGACTTGTCCCACCGACCATCATTGACCCTAGAAGATCTCAAAACACTGCAAGACTCCTGTGGTGGTGAAGATTTAAATACTAAGGTTTCTGTGATAGGACACTTTTTTGACCACCCTTTAAACTCTGCCTTGCCATTGGCACTCTGAAAGTCCTTTAAAAGCTAAGAAATCCCATTAGAAGATGAGGCGGGTGCCTTCCTTTTTCAAACCGAGGTCCCAGCTAAGTGCTATTGGAAAGCCCCCACACCCCACACCTGCCCCCACACCTGCTTGGAACTCATTCTCCCTCTGTGAATGCTCTGATGGAAGGCCTCTCCTAGGGGCCAGCTACACTGCACTGTCCAGGTGAGCAGCCCCAGAAGACTGGTACCGAAGTCTGCTTTTTATGAAGGTAGAAACTAGAACTCAGAGAGGCTAACCAACTCGCTTGAGGTCACAGAGCTTGGAAATGTCCAGATTAGAACTAGAACCCAGTTCTTTGGGCTCCAGAGGCCAGAGCTTCTGCTTCTATCCCTCACAGGCTTGAATGACTCTGAGCACTGGGGAGGCAGAGGGCCTAGCACCAGAGGACAAGGACAGCAGAGAGAGGCCAGGAAGCTGCTTTTTTTTTTGGGAGACAGAGTCTCACTTTGTTGCCCTCAGTAGAGTGCCATGGCGTCACATAGCTCACAGCAACCTCAAACTCCTGGGTTCAAGGAGTTTGAACCCCTTGCCTTAGCCTCCACAGTAGCTGGGACTACAGGCATCTGCCACAACACCTGGCTATTTTTAGCGGCTGGGTCTCACTCTTGCTCAGGCTGGTCTCAAACCCATGAGCTCAAGCAATCCACCCAACTCCCAAAGTGCTAGGATTACAGGCATGAGCCACTGAGCCCGGCCTTGGAGCTGCTTTCATCATTCACCAGCTATGAGTCTGGCCCTGAGCTCTCCCACAAGCAGGTGAGGAAACAGGCCCAGAGAGGTAGAGGACTTGCCCAAGGTCACACAGACAGTGAGTGGGAACATGAACACAGTCTGTGGGACTCCATGCAGCAGAGCTCAGCTGACTTCTCTGAGCTTGAAGATGCATCCCACCCCCAGGGCCCTGTCTTGGGAACACCACTGGGGCCCACAGGCATCCGTCAGCCCAAGCTGAGAACCATAGACAATGGCCCCCGCCATTCTGACCCTGAGAAGCTGGGGCACAGCTCGTTTCAGCACCCAGGAGGGTTTATCAGCCACCCAGGAAATGCCTGGAGGTCTTGAACTTCTGACCTCCTCGCTCACCTCCACCTGAACCCAGTGAAATGGCCTCTTTGCTATTATTGCTTTATAGCCTCGATTGTAAATTCTTCCCGGATCCCACTTTATGGCTGCAGGATAAAAGCATGTGCCCGGGGCACAGCTCTCGAGGACAGCGCCTGGTTTATAAAGTGGCTCTGTCACAACACTAAGGAGGGATACAGCTCGCCAGCGAGGCAGACCATCCCAGGGCTCACTCCTGGGGTCAGGAAGGGCCAGACTCCACAAGACACCACGCCTGGTGCACTGAAAGCTGAGCCCAGGTCCCAAGCCCCGAGCAGGGACAGCAGCATCCCTCTGCTCACTGAGTCCTCAGAACAACACCAAGAAATAGACCAGGGTCTGTGAATATCTTCCTCCTACAGATGCTGGGGCTGAGACTCGAAGAGGTGGCAGCAGGATTTCACACATGCTTCTTTTCCATCTCCTTTTCTCCAGCAGTGGTCCCTGGGCACTAGCTATGTTGGCCACAAGGAGCCTCTGGTCTAGGAGGCATCTGGGGTTCACCCTAGCCCAGCCTTAGGAGTTAGAGGGCCTAAGCTCATCAGTGAATCTGCCCCGTAGCTGGGCCTGAGCACTCAACTCGTTTTCCTGACCTGCCTGCAGAGTGCCTTTGAGAAAAGGAAGGTGACAGCGCCTTGCAGACATGAGATTACTTTGCAGAAGCACAGACCAAAGTGGGGAAAGAGACCAGAGAGCCCAGAGCAGCCGGAGAATCGAACCTCAGGCTCTGGTCCCCACCACCTGCCTGCCGAGTGAATCACACCAGGTGTTATATCAAACATTTTCTCTTCAAGATAGAGCCCCTCTTTCCATCTGTCTCAGAATCCAGGAAGAGAAAGAGAAGTCTGTTGTGGGGTAAAGACAGAGTGGCACTTGTGTCCTGACCCACTACTTAAATACATCACTAGTGAGGCCCTTCTTGTGGGCCTCAAGGTTCTTGAGGAAACGTGTAAGAGGAAAACTGGTCTCTAGCAACAGAAGTTCATTTTAAGGATCAAATGCAGGTCTGTCCAAAACCTTCAAGACATCCTGAGATAAGGCTCTTCTCTTACTAGCTGCCAGGCCTTGGGGAAATTAATCTATAGAGCAAGGATAACAGTATTCACGTCATAGGGTTGCTTTCTGAGTTAGATGAGATAATAGAAGTAAACACTCAAGACACTCTCTGGCACACAGTAAGTGCTCAAGTCATAGTAGATAGTGTTATCGTCACTAGATTATGCCGGGCACCTTCCACCTTGCCCAGACCGCAGAGGGCAAGGATGGCTGTCTCCTCTCTGCAGTTGAAAAAAGATTTTGGTCTACAGGCTCCAAGGCCCTCAAGGGGGCCCAGCCTCCCAGGACCCCCTGTAGGCATCGCCCCCAACACCTGGGAACAAACTCCCCCTGAGACCAAGGAGCTTGTGTCTTAGGCTGACTCATTGTTCAGCCTGGCTGGACATAAGAATCTCTACGTGGAATTCTTTTAATCTTTCCTCACGAATCAATAACTGCTTACCTCGGAGCAGTTTTAATTAGTTAAGGCCTGCTGAGTGCTCCGCTGATGAACGAGCCTGCTATTAATGCTAAGTGTCTGCCTCGTGGTTGCTATTTTTATTACCGTTGTCATTGTTCTTATGAGGTCCTCATTTCCCGGACCACACAGCTGGGGCTACTATAAAAAAAATGCCTTGGGCTTTTTGAGGCTCCTTCCCTGAGACCTGGGCAAGGGGCCCTTCTGGACAGTTCAGCTCTCCCCCTTCTTCCTCTACTGCTTGTAATACCCTAACACGATGTTACACAAAGGGTCTTCCTTCAATAACAGAAAACAACGTCCACAACTCCTGGTCTCTGGTTTCCACAGCTAGGGAGTCTCAAGGTGAGAATCACCCCATCTCCTTAAATTGAGGACAAGTGGAAAGAGAAAGAGAGAACTTGTATTAAATGCCTACTGGGTACCAGCAAAGGTGCAACATACTTCTTACTGGGACCCCTTCTGGTCTTCAGAGTATCCCAGGTACCAACACCAGCCCCGGGGCTCAGACAGATCAGGGCATTTGCTCAAGGCCACAGCGTCAGCAAGTACAGAAATACTGGTCTAAAGGCTGGTCGGTCTTCCTGGTTCACACCCTGGTAAGCCCCTGGGGGACCTACCCTGGCCTTGGCTGACTTCCCTGGTTCTTTGCATCCTTTTTGTAGGCTCCAGGACACCGGCATGCCTGTTTATCTTGCTGTCTTTCAAACGCTACCTACTCTGGCCCTTGGGTTTCTGACTGGCTGACATGGGAGGCCTGGGGCATGGGGCATGGTCTCTCCAAGTCAATAGCCAACTCTACAAACCCTGGTGATCATTACTCCGGTGAAGTCCAAAGAAACACATATACCTCCAGTAAATCCTTCTTGGAGGAAGAGCCCGTATCTGGGCAACGTGTCAAACTGGTTCAAAACCCTGGCAAGAGGAGCAGGAAAGCCCGGGGTCAAATCCTATGCCTGCCTCTTAGTGGTATGGCCTTGGGCAACTTGCTGATGCTCCGGTCTTGTCATTGGTAAAATGGCCTTCTTGGTAGTAACTAGCCTACCAGGGCTGTTGTAAAGATTAAGTGAGAGGCCATATGTTAAGGACTACCCAATGCCAAGTACTTCTTTTCATGGTGAGTAGTAACTGTTGCCTACGTATAACAAGTGTAAGGCCAGTGTTCTAATTCGGCCAGACGGGAAACTCAGGCGTGGAAGAGGGGTGTAACATGCTTTTTTCAGCTCATGGCTAAGTTATGTGGAAGGTCTGCCCTAGCTCCTGGCAGCCGGGGAGCTAAGTCACACGTCAAAATCTGCAATCCACAATCCACACAAGGGAAGGTCCTGTGCACCTTTATACCCAGGGGAACAAAAGTGGCAGCACGCCCGGCAGCAGTTACATAAGCGTGACTTCACCATGCCCTGTTGTGGCTGTCTAGGAACACAAGGCACCTTCCCATGGGAAGAAAGCCTAGACAACTTCATCTTGTCCCATACCCAGGGCCATGGGAGAGAAAGCCCAAACACTTTTTCCTGTCCCTACAATAAGCGATTACCATTTGGGGGGGCTCTGAGTAATTGTCTTGTTTTATTTTGTTACTTCAGCACGCTCGGCTTTTCTGTTTTGGCTTTGGGAATCCTTGTATGGCCTCGGCTCCCCAGATAGGAAAACCTAAGTCTGAAATACATGAGTAAGTGGCCCAAGGTCATGCATTTTTTAAACTATACTTTTTTATTTTGAAACAATGGAGTTTCCCGTGCAGCTTTAAGAAATCATACAGAGAAATCCCATGTACCCTTTATCCTGTTTCCCCCAATGGTACACCTTGAAAAACTGAAGTACAATATTACAACCAGGGTATTGACTGATACAGCGAATATTTCTGTCCCAACAAGGATCACTTATGTTGCCCTTGTATACCAGGCTTACTTCTTAACCCTTCCTTAAAAACTATGTAGAGATATTCTATCATGCATTCTTGTAGACTAGGTCTGTTGGTGACAAAGTCTTAACATTTTAATCTGAGAATGGCTTGATTTACCCTTCATCCCTAAAGGGTATTTTCACTGAGTATAGAAATATGAATTTACATTTCCCAGGGAATTCACTACCTATCATTCTCCAGATCCCAAAGTCTCCTTCTCTCCACCTTTCAGAGTCTTATGTCTGTTTTGCATTTAATGTCCAGAGTTTTCTGTTGTAATTAGCAGGAGAGATAAGGAAAATTATGTCTATTCCGTGTTCCCAGAAGTGGCCAAACTCTTATCAAAAGGATAAGAGGTCTTTGAATTTGTTTCTCTTCTTTCCTGTTTTTATTCCCCCTGATACTTATTACTCCGTGGGATCACATTCCCAAATAAACTATCTTCACATTAACCTTTGGGGGAACCAAGGCTAAGACAGTAGGTACTGGAAGTGGCCCTAGAAAGCAATCCTGGAAGTTAACATTTTGGAACTATCAATAACCCCTGGGATTTAATAGCATCACAATTATTCAGGCCTTCACTTGTGGTTAATCAGGATCAGGTACAGATGGGCACCGAAATTCTGAGCTATGTAGTGACTGTAGCACTTGACCAGCCTGAGGATAATAGTAATTAGAAAGATTGTGGGTTGGTCCGGCTCATCTTAACTGCTTGAGAATCCTTCTTAAAAACAACAAATGAGCCAGGCACAGAGGCTCACACCTGTAATCATAGCACTCTGGGAGGCCCAGGTGGGTGGATTCCTTGAGCACAGGAGTTCAAGACCAGCCTGAGCAAGAGTATGACCCCATCTCTACTAAAACTAGAAAAACTAGCCAGACATTGTGGCAGGTGCCTGTAGTCCCAGCTACTTGGGAGCATGAGGCATGAGGATCACTTGAGCCCAAGTGAGGTTTTGAGATTGCTGTGAGCTATGACAGCACAGCACTCTACTGAGGGCAATGGAGTGAGACACTGTCTCGGAAAAAAAAAAGACAAGCCTAGATCAGCCAACTATCAATTCAAGGCAGAGTTGGGCAGCATCTGCAGCAATATCTGAGAATACCTTCATCTCCTGAAGCTGCTTAGCAGAACGTGCTGCAAATTAGGTCCAGAACCTAATTAAAAGAGTAAAAGAAACACAGGGGAAACTGAAGGCACAGCCACAAGACAGACTCCTGAGATAATTAGGCATCCCAGAGGAAACGAGTGGAACCCTGAGACCCAGAGTTGGGACAGCTGGGCAAACTAGCCTGAGAAAACTGGACCCCATAGTCCTCTCAACACTCGAGGCTTTTAGACCTTTCCCCTTCCCTTTTATAGAAGAGAGGAGTGTCCCCTTGCCTAGAGACCCTGAAAAGACCCTTCCTGAGGCTGGTGCCTCACAAGCTGATGCCTGTTCTTCTCAAGATCTGCCCTTATAGCTTCTCATTCCCTCCAGGATGATAAACAGCATCAGCTCTGGGCACAGCCCAAGCGCTGAAGTACAGCTGCAACTCTGGCTGGAGAGAGAGTTTTCACACATATTTTTTCTCCCTCTTGCAAGACCCAGCTGAAAAGTAGATTCTCGTGGGGGCTCACCAACAGAATGTAAAGATGCGTAGGGAAGAATTTATTGACAGGAGGATCCTCACCTGTGACCTGTTCCATCAGGGATACTGGGAGCCATCCTAACACTTGGGTGAATTAGGCCCTTGAAGCTTGAATACGGTGATGTTTTATGACAGATAAGGGGAAGATGCTAGGACTGCTTTGGCATAACATTGAGAAAGGAGCCAGAAGGTATAAAGAGACAAGATGGCTAACAGGATTTATTATATGAGACGGGTGAATCCATCCTTCCCTGAGACAATAGCAACACGCTATGGAGAGCCACCAGAACGGAAGGAGAGTAACCAGAATCTCTGCGCAGCCTGGGGCAACTAACCTCTGCGTGCTACTGTTCCAAGGTGTCATCCTCGCGATTGCTTTCAACACCCAGCGTTTAGCCGAGCTTCCCCCAAAGGTTGATGCATGGATAGTTTATGTTGGAATGGGATCCCAGGAAGGAGGAGTGAGGATCAGAGGGAATAAAAATAGGAAAGAAGGGGAGCTGACACGAAGACCGGCTATCTTTGTCAGGAGACGCTGCTGCAGGACCAGAATGTCCCGTGTCAGTGGAGATGGTGAGGTCCAGTCCCATGGGACCCCCACATCTCCAAAGGCCAAGTGGACGGATTGACTGAGCTAGCAAGGCCACGTGGCAACTGAGGACTCACTCATTAGCCTTGACCCAGGCTCTGCTTTGGTAACCCAGACTCATGTATCCCTGCAGCCCACTGAGGTTAAGATAGCCCCAGTCCTGTTTACAGGTGAGAACACAAAAACTCCGAGACATCACTCAAGACAGGGATAAAAACAAGCCCTGTGGCCACGTTCTGACCTTCCTCACTGTGGACTTTTACAGGGCAAGGCCGGGGGAGTTAGCAGCATCCTCTCTCCTACTCTCTCCACGTGACCCCTTTGTGGTTTTAAATTCCACTGCTCGCTGAAAGGCTTGTCACCTGTTGTAAGTACAGAATTCATTATTACTATCAATAGTAGTAATGGATAATTAAACAACAAATCCACTAAGCTCATTAAGCCACTTATTTAATTAATTTATTTTAATTCGTGTAATTAGTTAATATGATAATGCTTTCTTTCATCCAAAGACAGCCTGCAGGCTTTCCAAGCATGGAGTATTACTATTAATGGATTTTCACACATTGAAAAAGGAGTTTGGGGAGTTACTCAAAGTCACAGAATTGCCGGGTGGAGGTCACTTAGCCCGCAGGGAGGCCCACTGCTCTCTATCTGATGACTGTTCTCCCCCATCCATAGGTACTAATGTCTCAGGGGCTTTCTTGCCCTTGCACTTGCCTGGAAAGCCCTCTCTCCTTTTCCCCTGAGTAGGCCAACCTTCAGGACTCAGCTTAGGGGTCGCCTCTTACAGGAAGCCCCCTGACCTTGCCTAGCTGGGCTCTGCTCAGGTACTCTGCCTAGTATGTCACACTCATGGAGTGCCCACTGCTTACAATGCAAATCCTTTGTGAGAAGGGGCTGAGTTGTGACTACAGCATCAGCAGCCATAAACACAGGAACCACCATCATTCACCGAGCATCTCTTCCAAGCCCAGCATTTTCCCAAGCACATTGCAAAGATTGAAAGCCACTTTCAGTCTTCCCTCAACATCCAATGATGGGAATTGTTTCCCCATTTATTCTGGAATAAGGCAACAGAAGCTCCGGGCAGTCAGATAACTTGCCTAGAGCCACCTTACAGAACCGGGATTCAAACTCATGTTCAGATGGTGGTAAGGTCTGCGACCTTCACTACTCTGCCAGATGCCCCCTCGTACTCGCCCTTGCTGCCTCCACTCCTAACAGCCTCCTCCTTACTAAATACTCACATAATGAATGAACACCCCAAATGCTCCCGTAATAAATCTGGGTCTCACAGTGAGAGAAACAAAAAGAACCCATGGCTGAAAGAGGAGTGACAGTGACAGGTGCAGAGGAAATCTGTTATGATATTGATCTTTCATGGTAATGTTTAAGGACATAAAAATTTTCACTACTGATGATGGAATTACATTTTATTCTAAGGCTTAAAAACACAAACAAAAATAATAATTCCATTAGTGGTTAAAAATGATAATTCTGGTGAGTATGAATTTTATTGCTATGGCAACCGGAAAGCCTAGAGATAATAAATAAGAAGTTCTTGCCTGCTGTGAGGAGTACGTTTTGTTGCCGATACTCCATCAAACATAATTCCATTAATAGTTAAAAACTGTAATAATACCCTTGACAATAATTTTTATTGCTATACCTGTAAAACACGAAGGTAAGATATAATCCTGTCAACTGCAAAGGGGTAATAATAACACAACTGTATTAGGGAGAGGCCTGTGGTTTGCTTTCAGTGTGACTAGCATCGGGATTTGGAGTCGTTAACAGCTTTAACAGTGATTCAAAAGGTGTTTTGAGCATATGCTATTTCTCTCTTCCATTTCTAGAGTTCTCGTTGCATAGAAAGAATATGCTCAGAAACAGGTTGATGGTAGCTTTGCCACTATCTTGTGACCTACCCTGGTACTCAGTCTCCCAATCTGTTAAACGGGACAATATAGATTCTGTTTTGGTTTAGTCTAATATCTGGGGATACAGCCATGTGTGACAGAGATGGCCACATGTAGCTTATGGTTTGGGGAGAGAAGACAGATATTCTCTCTTATCTGTAGCACCAAAGGGGGTGGTTTTCAGAAGCTCACCCAGAGGCCAATGGGCAGTTCCCATCAGCTACCTCATCCTGCAACCCTGATGCAGGTGACTATCAAGAAGCTCCTGTCGGAAGCTGCTTCCAGTCTCACATGGGTGCACCTGTCTGGCCATGACGCCTCCGGAGAATAATATCTCTCTTTCTGTCCCATGGGAGCCTCTAAATGGCCAACTCTAACCCAGAACCATCTTGGGAAGAGGATTCTAGGAAGGTTTCCCAGAGGAAGTGGCATTTAAGTTGAGAACCAAAGGATGAGTAAGGCTTGGCCACAGGTTGAGAATAGGGATGGAAGAGGAGACGGGAAAAGAATCCCAGGCAGTGGAGACAGCAGATGCAAAGTCATTGGCCACTTCTGGGGATCTCCTGCACCTCAGTGGCAGAAGTCCCCACTGGTGGGCTGGGAGCAGGGTGGAGGGTGTCTCAAATGTGGTGGCAAAGCTTGTGCCAACTTCACCATGGTGCTTCCCATTTTTCATGAAAAGTTTGCCACGAATATAGCATCTCAGAGCGAATAGGATGGTGATTCAGGCTTCACAACTCGCGTTCCTCATCTCTTTTGTTTCTTGACAGTCCTGTCATATTCTTGACAAGTAAATAATTTCTTTGCCCTCTTTGGGATTGAAGGTCAGGCAGCATCCACGACTCCTCCTACCTGTGTTGCACCTATATTCTCCCACATAATCTGGCTCTTGGTTAGAAAAATATTTACAAGACAGAACAAACAGAACCAGATGTTTGGGGGTGGTGCAGGGGAGGGGCACTCTGGAGATCTCTGAGTTCAGTTTTGAACATGCAGATTTGGGGGTATGCTGGAGACATCCAAAGAGGAGTGACAAGTGACAGTTTCTATACTGGCCTGGAACCTAGCAGAGAAGTGTGGGCTGCAGGTGCAAATTCTGAAGTCATGGGACACAGGTGGTGCCTGAGGGCTCACAGTGGATGGGGATGGAGAAGGGAGGCAGGATGCACTGAGGGCTGGTAAAGGATCCTCAACCTCAAAGGAGACAGAGGGCAGGTGTCCAGAAGACCAGCAGGAAAGCTAGGATTCTACTGTATCAAGGTGTTTCAAGGAGGAGAGATGTCTGGAAAACACCCACCAGTTTAGCAACCTCCACGAGAGCTTTTCATTGGAGAAAGTGGGGAAGACTCCAGTGGGAGCTGGCTGGGGAGGGAGAGGTGGAGCTCAGGAAAGGGGCAGAGAGCACGGCAGCCTTTGAAGGAGCATGGCACCCAAGAGGAAGAGCGAGGCAGGTGCAGCTATGGGAGAGAGGAGAAGGAAGGTGGTTGTGTTTCCAAACATGGGTGGGATTTGAGCATATTTTAAAGATCCAAGAGAAGAATATGAAGGAGAGAGAAAAAGGGAAACTAAGTCAAGAGTCAGGGCTAAGCAAAGACAAATGCCTTGGGGTGGGTGCAAAACTTAAGGAGGTGCTCACTCAACCCTGGGAGTGCAAGCCTCTTTAATTTCGACCCCGGAAGCCTGGCTGGCTTCTCCCTGACCAGAGCCTGGCACTGATGGCTCTTAGAGTCCTTAAGGTGACAGTTTTGGAGCACAGGGTAACTCTCGGCATGTGGCCCTTTCCCAGAAAAAGCTCAACAGGGGAAGTTAGAACTAAAGGAGTTGAAAGAACTCAAGAGACCATCCGCTTCTGTGGCTTTTCAGACCTTAGCTATGAGCTGCCTGCTCCAAGAACACATGAGAACCCAATGAATAACACGGGAAATAAAGCAGAAGGCTCTGGCAGAAGCCGGGAGGCGGGAGCCTTGGGCTCCGGTGGCTGCAGCACCCTGGTCCACAGAAGCCTAAGGCTCCATGGATCAGAGAGAATTGCAAAGCTCTGCACTGTTCCCGTATATTTATTTGTGACTTCATCCCATCTTTCAGCACAGCCTCTGCGGGTTTGAGGGAGGCTTAGCAATGGGAAGCCTGGCAGAGCCCTTGCATCTGTAGAACCCTCTTAGCCGCAACGGTGGACTTTGCTTTCAACTAGCCTGACACATTTAAATTAAATTTGCTTATCTCTGCCCTGCCTTGTTCCCCACGGGATTCGAGGTAGCGTACCAAGATACATGTGAGACAACAAGATAATGACATATACAGCAGATAGTAAAATAAGCAACAGGGAATAAAGGAAGAGAGGCTCAGACCTGACGTGCGCTCAAAGTCCCAGCCACGTGACACAAAGAGGTCACGAATTTGACTCTGAGCATCGAGCACACACAGCCAGATAATCGAGGATTCAATTGCCCATTTAGCAACAACACCATCAAGAAGATTGGAGAGAGAGCTGTAAAAACTGAATTTGGTTTGCAAAATGGTACATACTGCTAACACTCTAAGAATCCTCCCGTCATATAAAGTAAGGTAACCTGTCGTGGGGGAGTCCTGATCTGCTGTTGACCGGAGCCACTGGTGCCTAATGACACCTCTCTTTCAGAATATTCCTACAAGAATAGGAAGTGCAGTTTGGGATAGTTGTCCCTGAGGTGCTGAGAGACTTGGGGGTCTCTATGTGACAGAAGCACCTTGCTGGCTCTAAACGCTTGTTTTTTGTTTTGTTTTGGAGACAGAGTCACCCTCAGTAGAGTACCGTGGCGTCACAGCTCACAGCAACCTCAAACTCTTGGGCTTAAGTGATTCTCTTGCCTCAGCCTCCCAAATAGCTGGGACTACAGGCACCCGCCACAACACCTGACTATTTTTTTCTTGCAGTTTAGTTGGCCCCGGCCAAGTTCAAACCCACCCACCCTTGGTGTATGTGGCTGGCACCCTAACCATTGTGCTATGGGCACCAAAACTAAACACTTGTTCTGATTCCAGAAATTCACCCAGAAGCCTTGGATTTTAATATGATCTCCTAAGTTCACCTTCTCCTGTGATCAATATTTCCCACTGTATTTATTCATTAGTTATTTTATTCATCAACTTTTTTTTTTTTTTTTTTGCTGTTATTAGCCAGGGCTGGGTTTGAACACACCACCTCCGGCATATGGGGCCGGCGCCCTACTCCTTTGAGCCACAGGCACCGCCCTATTCATCAACATTTTTAGTATCAATATGCTAGTCACTTTCGCATGAGGGCTCACTCAATCCCCAGAAAGCCTTGTGGGGAAGGCAGACATAATCATTCCCATTTTATGGATGGGAAAGCTGAGGCCGAGAGAAGTTAAAGCTCAGAGTTGCACAGGCAATAAGTGCCAAGGCTTAGACTTGAGCCTGCTCTCCCACACTCAGCCTGGTGCCCTTTGCATTTTATCTAGGAACTGGTTGAGCTGCACACATTAAGGCTGAGGAGCAGAGAGTGCTAATGAGTCTAAACCAGGCTTATACCCAGGAACCAGGAAAACCAGACCAGGAGACCAACAGGCTTGTAGGGGCTGAAAGGGCAGTCAGCTGTCTTAAGACCATGGGAATCCTCGTGTGAAAAATACAAACAATCATCCCTCTTTTACAGGTTTGTTACTGTTCAGAACCACATGTACGTGGGTGCAGGTTGTACACTGAACAACTCTAGAGGGCACCATCCACAGCAGCAACGTTAGGAATTTCTATATTTATTATTACATTTTTCTAGCAGATAGCAAGAAATCATATCGAAGGCTGGGTATATTTTCTTAATTTGCACATAGGCCCGTGGGTCATCAGGAGCGCCGGTGTGGCCCTCACAGGGAAAGGTCTGTTCAGTGACCAGCACAGAGAAAGCATTGCCCATCCCTGCTTCCATAACACGAGAACCACCATGCTCAATCTGCTGCACCATGCAGTCTCGAAGATCAAATAAAACTACAGATTTTAAAGGGTTTTCATAGGCACACTGGGCCACTATTGAGTACAAGTGGAGGGCATTAAATAACAAAGAAGTTGACAGGAGGCCCTGGCACCAAGGCTAGGGCCTGACCCGCCCAGGGGACAGGTCATGGCAGTTGGGTGGGCAGGTCCTGTGCCAGAGGGGGCCCTGATACGCACACGAGATGGGGCAGAGCAGCCAGCGCAGCAGCCCCTTGGGCCCTCAGAGAACAGCGGTTTGCAAGAGGGAGGGAGAGAAGGGGAAACAGCATGTCTGGGGATGGGGAGAAGAGGTGGGCAGAGCGGGAAACACAGAAAGGAGACAAGACTGAAGACCGAGCAAGAGAGAGACAGGGCAGCGTGAGGCCGAGACAGAGAGAAGCAAGGCGAGACCCAGGAAAGATGAGAGAGAGAGAGAGAGAGAGAGAGAGAGAGAATGAGGGAGAGGGGAAGGAGAGAGGGACGGGAAAGGGAGAGAGAAAAAGAGAAAAGGGGAGGGGGAGGTTGGGGGAGGGGACAGAGGTGAGGGAAGGGGAGTTAGGAAGAGGAGGGAGACTAGAATTCAAACCTCGGCTCTCTATCCGCAGTCTTGGGCAGGCCCTTTACCTTCCCTAGCCTCAGTTTCCCAAACTGAGAAGTACTCCCCACTCCCTGTATTCCCCAGTCCCACGCACTCCTTGTGCTGTCACAGGCACCAGGAGATGACAGGTGTCAGTTTGGAGTCTGGCTGATGGGAAGGATGCTGTGATGTTCACGAGAACAGTGAGTTTTCCTACTCGGATGACAGTCTTGTGCAGCTCCCAGCTTCGGCTGGACTCAGGCAAGCCCCAGCGCCCATGATGCGGTCTGGCAAAAGGACTCATGTAGAGGGGGAGGTTGTCTGGATCCAGGGGAGCAACTGCCTCCTTTCACCAAATGGAAAAGCCACTCTGAAGCTCTCGGATAGCCCAAAGATGCTTCTCTCTGCTGGTGCCCCTAGCCAAGACATTTGGGGACTTAGGAGGGATGACAAGGAGGCAACTGCAGAATAGAAGCCTCAGAAACCAGATCCATGTGGCTGGCCTGTCTCTCCTATTCCCTGAGTGTGAAGAGGCCATAAAACCATTAGGGCTCCATGTTGTCCTCAGCCCCAGCAGGGCGGGTGTTTCTGCCTTGTCAAGTGTAATGGGGCAGAGATAAGGGTTCCCCTGCAGCTGTAGAAGAAGATAGGCCACCCATAAACTGGGGTCACCAGTAGGGCACCAGGGTGAAAAGGTAAAGGGTGGAGCCAGTGGCACCTCATGCTGTCCCAGAGACAGCATCAAGCTGGAATTCTGACCTGGCTCTGCAGCACATGGGTACCTGCTCGGGCTCTACCCTGGGCTGAACTCAGCCTTGCAGAAGGCAGCAGATGGGTGGTGGGTGGGCCTTAGAGGTGAGCCCACTTCTGACCAATAAGCAGGGTTGACAGGAACCCTGGAGGCAAAGGATGGGGACAGGCAGACCATTTGTCAAATATTGAACCATCTCTGAGCTGAGTCTGAGACTCCATCACCCTGCCCCTCTCCCAGGACCACCTGGACAGACCACCCACCTCCCAGCTCGAGTGCTGCACAGCCTGCTTCAGTTCTGAGCACAGTGCCCTAGTCCTGCTGGTGGTTTAATGTTCTGACTCCCTCCTCTGCCAAC
Source organism: Perodicticus potto (assembly GCA_963574655.1). Classification (NCBI taxonomy): domain Eukaryota; kingdom Metazoa; phylum Chordata; class Mammalia; order Primates; family Lorisidae; genus Perodicticus; species Perodicticus potto. The sequence continues at coordinate 1,522 of CAUYRH010038594.1, read as the reverse complement.
AACACCGATTTCCTGAGTGTGAGTGTGTCAGAGGAGGACGGCTCTGTCTTTGAAAGCTGAGCCAGGAGAGAGCAGAGCGAGGAATGGCACCCTGGCCTTTCATGAAATGCTATCTTTCATTTACTCCTAACCACAGGGAAGCGGCCCTGCTCTTTGAGGAACAAGGCAGAGAAAAGCCATTTACCAAATTTCCTTCAGTGTGTCTTAAGAGACACTCAGGCAAACTGCTGACAGTGAAGGGTAAAAGCCCAAAGTCTCAGCCATCCTGAGAAGGAAAAACAAACGTAGAGTAAGGGCATGGGCATGATCATGGCCGGGGTGTCCTTGCCATTTGGATAAGGTTCCAGGGAATGTGAGAACAGGTGGCCTGAGCGAAGTTGCTTTTGAGGGTGAAACACAAACTGGGTGGGGAGGCCAGTGAGCTGACAGTTTCTCTTCACAACTCTGGATGCGTCCTCAGCCATAACTTTCACCTCCCAGTTGTCAGTTTCTTTATCTGTAAACTGAGAGGCCTGGATTTGATGACCCCAATTCTATTCCTCCTCTGAGTCTGTGATTCTCACCCAACCTCTCTCTCACTGGATGGAAGGAACATGTGCGAAGGAGGCAATGGAGGAAGTGATTCTGCCCGGCAGGAGAGCATAGGTTTAGGAGACGGAGCTGGACAGGGCTGCCACGCACGTTTGTTGAAGTTGCACACTGCACAAAGGTTCTCAGCTAAAGGAGCAGGAGGGTGGCCTGGGCTCTGCTCACCAAGCTGCACACCCTGATATGGGGCTTCATCCACCTGGGGGATGCACCTTCTTCTAATGTGCACAAACATGTCATATGGGCTAGTGGCAACTCTGAACTTAAGTTCAAATCCCAGTTTTGATGCTATCTAGCTCTACGACCTCAGGCAATTTAAAGCACCTGAACTTCAGTGTTGTCTTAATCAAACTGGTCTTCTTGTTTCCTGGCAGAAATGATGTGAGGCTGAACTGAGAAAACATATCTCCATTACAAAGCACAGAACCTGACGCACAGCAGGTCCTCAACTGAGAGTTTCCTTCTCATCTCCCCCCCAAAACTTGGATTTCTCCTGGGAGAAACATTCATTAGTCTTCTGGCATTGGGAATGTCTGCCCTTTGTCTGTAATTCCGCCCTTACAGACCAGCTGCTGAGCCTCCCATCACTGTCCACCCCCACTTCCAAAGGTATTGTCCTACCTTCCATTTTCATCTTAGAATGCTGACCCAAGTAGGACATGCATCGTCCTTAAAGATGGGAAAGTCAAGATCAGACAGAAGTCTGGTGAAGGGTCACACAATAATTGTAGGAGTGGACTTCATTTTTGCATGTGAACCCAAGTGCTCTCAATGGGTGGCCCCCTCTCCCCAGTGGTTTCTGCATCTTCTCTCTCCCCTCTCTTCTTCTCTCTCCACTTGAGAAATAAAGAGACTGAAGGGTCGGTATGGATCTCCAACATTCAAGCCAGAAGGCCTTGGAGAGGTCATCTGGTTCCAGCTACATATCAAGGAT
>CAUYRH010038593.1:0-52772 GCA_963574655.1 Perodicticus potto | reverse complement strand
CCAACTGGTGGCAACCGCCCCCACGTAACCAAGCTCAAAAAAAAAAAAAAAAAAAAAAAAAAAAAAAAAGGATGTTTACAAAACGAGATTTTCTATTGTTGCTTCCTGAGTTGGGGCAAGAAGGCAATAGTTGAGACTAGGTTTGAGCAATGGAGTTGTAAAAACCCTGGTTGAGGGCTCATTCCGCAGCCTCCACCGGGTCTGTCCCTAACCACACCCTTCTCAGCTTTCCTCCTTCCCTTCCCTCCCCTCCAGTCTAGTCCTGACTCCCCAGGCTCACTGCTCAGGGGTCCACTGCCCCAGCCCTCCCTTGGGCTACCCTCTCTTGCCACCAAGCCCTTTGGCTGCCCCCACTCCTCCCAGCCCTGTATTACCTGTCACCTCTGGCTGCTTTGTCCTCACCAAAGTTCTCAGACCTCAGAACTTGGCCTAAGTGCTCGGCGCCTATAGCTCAGCAGCTAGGGCACCAGCCGCATACACCGGAGTTGGTGGGTTCGAATCCAGCTTGGGCCTGCCAAACAACAATGACAAGTAAACCAAAAAAATTGCCGGGCGTTGTGGCGGGCGCCTATAGTCCCTGCTACTTAGGAGGCTGAGGCAAGAGAATCGCTTAAGCCCAAGAGTTGGAGGTTGCTGTGAGCCATGATGCCACAGCACTCTACCCAGAGCGACATAAGTGAGACTCTGTCTCAAAAAATAAAAAAAAGAACTTGGCCTAAGAAATTCCCCAAATCCAACAGCCATTTTCCTGATAAGTTAATCTCAGTTAACTAGAGAGTTACTGGGCTGAGTGAGGACACCTGAGTTATAGGCTTAGCTCCTGCAGTGATTCTCAAGGCAGTTACTTTGTCTGAGCGTTAGGATTTGAAAATAGAAAAAATGACTCTGGTCTTTTTCCTTTTCTTTGAGACAGAGTCTCACTGTGTCGCCCTCAGTAGAATGCTGTGGCATCACAGCTGACAGCAACCTCCAGCTCTTGGGTTTAGGCGATTCTCTTGCCTCAGCCTCCTGAGTAGCTGGGACTACAGGTGCCCACCACAATGCCCAGCTATTTTGTTGTTGTTGTTGCAGGGCCCTGTTTGAACCCACCAACCTCGGTATATGGGGATATGGGGCCTGCGCCCTACTTAACCACAGGCTCCGCCCCATGACTCTGGCTTTTAAGGCTTGTTTTGAGTATCAAATGAACTAATTAGACATTTCCTCAAACACAATGTGTTTTATTGATGTGTTAAGAGGTGTTTGGACCTTCCAATTAACACCTATAGTTCTAGCACTCTAGGAGTTTTAGGCAGGTGGATCCTTTGAGCTCAAGAGTTTGAGACCAGCCTAAGTAAGATCAAAACCCCATCTCTACTAAAAAGAGAAAAATTAGCCTGGTGTTGTGACTCTTGCCTATCGTCCCAGCTACTCAGGATGATTGCTTGAGCATAAGTGTTCGAAGTTGCTAGGAACTATGAAGACACTCTACCCAGGGTGACAGATAAATGGGGTGGTGGCTTTTTTCCTGCTCCCCCTAAAAGCTCATGTATTTATGGATAGATATGGTATTACTTATTGCTAGAACAAGACAGGGTTCAACATCAATTCAATTTCTTTTTCTTTCTTTCTTTTTTTTTTTTTTCAGTTTCTGGCCGGGGCTGGGTTTGAACTGCCACCTCCGGCATATGGGGCCATGCCAGCGCCCTACTTCTTGGAGCTACAGGCGCCGCCGCCCCCCCTTTTTTTTTTTGAGAGGCAGGGTCTTGCTCTGTCACCTAGGCTGGGGTGCAGTGGTGTGATCATAACCACCTTTATCTTATGGACTCAAACAATCCTCCTGCCTCAGCGTCCTGAGTAGCTGGAACAATAGGCATGCACCGCTATTCCCGGATACCTTTTTTTTCCCTTTTGAGACAGAGTCTCACTCCATCTCCTGGGTATAGTGCCAGTGGCCTCATCATAGCTCACAGCAACCTCAAAGTCTTAGGCTCAAGAGATCCTCTTGCCTCAGTCTCCTGAGTAGCTGGGACTACAGGCCTACAGCATTTTGGCTGGCTAGTTTTTCTATTTTTAGTAGAGACACGGTCTCGCTCTTGCTCAAGCTGGTCTTGCTCAAGCTGGTCTTGAACTCCTGAGGTCAAACAGTCCACCTACCATGGCTTCCCAGAGTGCTAGGACATGGGCCACATGTCTGACCCTCACCTATTGCTTTAATTATTTTTTGTAGAGAAAGGGAGTCTCACTATGTTGAACAGGCTGGTCATTTTTTTTGAGATAGAGTTTCACTTTGTCACCCTTCGTACAGTGCCATGGCGCTATAGCTCACAACCTGAAACTCTTGGGCGCACAGGATTCTCTTTTTTTTCTTTCTTTCTTTCTTTTTTTTTTTTTTTGAGACAGCGCCTCAAGCTGTCACCCCGGGTAGAGTGCTATGGCATCACAGCTCACAGCAACCTCCAATTCCTGGGCTCAAGCGATTCTCCTGCCTCTGCCTCCCAAGTAGCTGGGACTACAGGTGCCCGCCACAACGCCCAGCCATTTTTTGGTTGCAGCCGTCATTGTTGTTTGACTAGCCCAGGCTGGATTCGGACCTGCCAACTCAGGTGTATGTGGCTAGTGCCTTAGCTGCTTGAGCCACAGGCACCAAGCCTTAGCAATTCTCTTGCCTCAGCCTCCCAAGAAGCTGAGACTACAGGCACCCCCCAGAACACCTGTCTTTCACCCCCTCTCTCCCGAGACAGGGGTCTCATTCTGGCTCAGGCTGGTCTCGAACTCATGAGCTCTGGCAATCCACTCTCCTCGGCCTCCCAGAGTACTAGGATTAAAGGTATGAGTCACCATGCCCAGACTTATTTTTTTGCTTTTTGTTTTGTTTGTTTGTTTTTTTGAAACAGAGTCTCACTCTGTTGTCCAGGCTAGAGGGCCATGGTGTTAGCCTAGTTCACAGCAACCTGAAACTCCTGGGTTCAAGGGATCCTCCTTCCTCAGTCTCCCAAGTAGTTGGGAGTAGAGGCGCCTGCCACAACACCTGGCTAATTTTTCTACTTTTAGTAGAGATTAGGTCTTGATCTGCTCAAGCTGGTCTGGAATTCCTGAGGGCAAGAGATCCTCCTGCCTTGGCCTCCCAGAGTGCTAGAATTACAGGCATGAGCTAGCATGCCTAAACAATTCTTTGTACAGATCTCGCTTATGTTGCCCAGGCTGGTCTTAAACTCCTGGCCTCAAAGGATGTTCCCACCTTGGGCTCCCAAAGTGCTGGGATTATAGGCGTAAGGCACTGTGCCAGTATACATGGAAGTACTTGGAAATCTTGTTCACATAAATAAGTAGACAGGAATAAACAGTGCTTTTTGGGGGCAGTTTTTGGCTGGGGCTGGGTTTGAACCTGCCACCTCCAGCATATGGGGCCGGCACCCTACTCCTTTGAGCCACAGGCACCACCCTAAACAATGCTTTGTTATAAGAAGACCACTCAATTCTTTGAATTGTCTCTGATCAATGACAAAAATTACATAGTTATTACAAAGTACTGGGCTTGTTTTGTTTTTTGTTTTTTGTTGTCTGTTTAGCAGGCCCGGGCTGGGTTCCAACCAGCCAACCTCGGTGTATGTGGCCAGCACCCTACCACTGAGCATAGGCGCCACCCCCAAATTACTGTTTTTTGTGGTTTTTTTTTTTTTTTTTTTTGAGACAGAGCCTCAAGCTGTCACCCTGGATAGAGTGCTCTGGCATCACAGCTCACAGCAACCTCCAACTCCTGGGCTCAAGCGAGTCTCCTGCCTCCGCCTCCCAAGTAGCTGGGACTACAGGCGCTTGCCACAATGCCCGGCCATTTTTTGGTTGCAGCCGTCATTGTTGTTTGGCGGGTCCGGGCTGGATTCGAACCCACCAGCTCAGGTGAACATGACTGGCGCCTTAGCCACTTGAGCCATAGGCACCGAGCCCCAAATTACTGTTTAATGACATTACACTGACACCTCTGGTTCTCAACAACTCTTATAAAAATAATGATTATTATGATTATTATTATAAGTGTATTATGCTGTAAGATACTAGCAATTTTAATAACGATAACAATAACAATTATAGTAATGATTATTATTGCTTCCACCTCCCCAAGGGCCTTCTCTGACCACCTGTTTAAAGTAGGTCTCACTCTGCCAGCCACTCTCTCCCTATTGCCTGTCTCACTATTGCTATTTCTGCTGGAACTCCTGACACAATCTTTTTTTTTTTTTTGTAGAGACAGAGCCTCACTTTATCACCCTCGGTAGAGTGCTGTGGCATCATGCAGCTCACAGCAACCTCCAACTCTTGGGCTTAGGCTATTCTCATGCCTCAGCCTCCCCAGTAGCTGGGACTACAGGCACCCGCCACAACGCCTGGCTATTTTTCTGTTTTGTAGTTCAGCCGAGGCCGGGTTTGAACCTGCCACCTTCGGTATATGGGGCTGGTGCCCTGCTCGATGAGCCACAGGTGCCGCCCCCCGACACAATCTTAATTTGTCTTGTTTATTGTGCCCATGCTGCAGGGTCTGGGCTAGGAGGAGGCAAATAAAGTGAGTCACGCATGGCTGAATCCTGCCTTTATTTATTTATTTATTTTTGTTTTTTTGAGATAATCTCATTATGTTGCCCTTAGTAGAGTGCTGTGCTGTCATAGCTCATAGCAACCTCAAAGTCTTTTTTGTTTTTAAGAGACAGAGTCTCAGTTTGTTGTCCTTGGTAGAGTGCTGTGGCTTTCCAGCTCACAGCAACTTCCATCTCTTGGCCTTAGGCGATTCTCTTGCCTCAGCCTCCCGAGTAGCTGGAACTATAGGCACCCGCCACAATGCCTGGCTATTTTTTTGTTGCAATTTGGTTTGGGTCGGGTTTGAACTTGCCATCCTCCATATATGGGACTGGCGCCCTACTCATTGAGCTATAGGCACCACCCAACAACCTCAAACTCTTGGACTTAAGCGATTCTCTTGTCTCAGCCTCCCAAGTAGCTGGGACTACAGGCGCCCACCACAGCAGCTGGCTATTTTTTGTTTGCGGTGGTTGTCATTGTTGTTTAGCAGGCCCAGGCTGGGCTCAAGCGCACCAGTTTTGGTGTATATGGCTGGCGCCCTACTCACGGAGCTATGGGCGCTGAGCCAATTTTTCTTTCTTTCTTTTTTTTTTGTGATAGAGTGTTATTATGTCGCCCTTGGTAGAGTGCCATAGCATAACAGCTCACAGCAACCTCAAACTCTGGGGCTTAAGTGATTCTCTTGCCTCAGCCTCTGGAGTAGCTGGGACTACAGGTGCCTGCCACAACACCCAGCTCTCTTTCTTTCTTTCTTTCTTTTTTTGAGACAGAGTTTTACTTTGTCGCCCTTGGTAGAGTGTGGTGGCCTCATAGCTCACAGGAACCTCTTAACTCTTGGGCTTAAGTGATTCTCTTGCCTCAGCCTCCCAAGTAGCTGGGACTACAGGCGCCCGCCACAGTGCCTGGCTATTTTTTGTAGTTGTCATTGTTTGGCAGGCCTAGGCTGGGTTCAAACCCACCAGTCACAGTGTCTTAGCCGCTGAGCTACAATCACCAAGCCTATAGGTAGCTCTCTGAGTCATCAGGCAGGGGCTCCACATACATGAATGACATAACTAAAGGACATGCAACTGACCATCTGGCACCTACACCAATAAGACTAGCTACCTGACACCCATCTCCCTTCCTGTGCATGCTTCTCCCCCAGTACTCTCTAGTAAGACATCTGACTGCTCTACAGCAGACGCTCAGCTTGGGCTCACCCAGTCTGCTCTCATGGGACTAGAGTCTGGCCCCTGTCCCTGCCCTGGCCACTTCATTTGTGGGCTCATTCCCCTTTTAGGCAAGGCAGAGCATGACAGGAACAGCGTTCCTGTCTAACTTGTACCTGGCCTAGACGCCTGGCCCGGGACTGGACTCTTAACTCTCGCTAAATGTTTGCCCGACTCATCCTCCTCCTACCTTGGCTACCTCCACCTTGACCTGCCAAAGACCCCGTATGAGCATGGTGATGATAACAGCTGACATATATTGTGAGCTTGCTAGGTGCCAGATGCTTACAGGAATCGTGTTTAAATTTTATACCACCCCATGAAGTAAGTACTATTACTATCCCCATCTTACAAACAGGAAAACTAAGGCATGGAAAGGTTAGGCTTGTCCAAGCTCACAAAATCCAGAACAGGTTATATAATTTGTTGGAGATGGCAAAAAATGAAAATGAGGTACCCTTTGTTCAAAAATTACTTTTTAAAATTTACTAGGGGCTCAGCGCCTGTGGCTCAATGGGCTGAGGCGCCAGCCACGTACACCTGAGCTGGCGGGTTCAAATCCATCCCGGGCCCACCAAACAACAATGACGGCTGCAACCAAAAAATGGCCGGGCATTGTGGCGGACGCCTGTAGTCCCAGCTACTTGGGAGGTGGAGGCAAGAGACTCGCTTGAGCCCAGGAATTGGAGGTTGCTGTGAGCTGTGATGCTACAGCACTCTATCCAGGGTGAAAGCTTGAGGCTCTGTCTCAAAAAAAAAAAACAAAAACAAAAAACAAAAAAAACGACAGCTGCAACCAAAAAATGGCCAGGCGTTGTGGAGGGCGCCTGTAGTCCCAGCTACTCAGGAGGCGGAGGCAGGAGACTCGCTTGAGCCCAGGAATTGGAGGTTGCTGTGAGCTGTGATGCCACCGTACTCTACCCAGGGTGACAGCTTGAGGCTCTGTCTCCAAAAAAATAAATAAATAAATAAAATTTACTAGGGGTTGGCACCTGTGGCTCAGTGGGTAGGGCGCTGGCCCCATATACCGAGGGTGGCAGGTTCGAACCCGGCCCGGCCAAATTACAACAAAAAATAGCCAGGCATTGTAGCCGGCATCTGTAGTCCCAGCTACTCAGGAGGCTGAGGCAAGAGAATCGCCTGGGCCCAGGAGTTGGAGGTTGCTGTGAGCTGTGATGCCACAGCACTCTACCAAGGGCAATAAAGTGAGACTGTCTCTAAAAAAAAAATAATAATAAAATAAAATTTACTAGGGACAGGATCTCACTCTGTCACCCAAACTGTAGTGCAATGGCTCAATCGGGGCTGCAACCTCAAACTCCTGAACTCAACCCATCCTTGCCTCAAAATCCTGGGATTGCCACACCCAGCCAAAGAAAAAAAAATTTTTTTTTGAGACTGTGACCCTGGGTAGAGTGCCATGATGACATAGCTCACTGCAACCTCCAACTTGGGCTCAAGCGATCAAAAATTATTAATAATTTCAAGATGCAACAGCAGAACATTAATGCAAATATGGGACTTTGGGATGACTATACAGGTCCATGCCCATGAAGCTGGCCCTGATGGAATTTGAACCCAAAATTCTGACTCCAGGAACCACAAGACTCTATCCTTGGAGGAGGTCATAGTAATCACTGTGATTTACTGAGTGCCTGCTATATGCATTGTGCAAAATCTTAAAAACCCTCCTAATGGGGTGGGCATTGCTAGCCCCTTTTTTTTTTCACTTTATCACCCTCAGTAGAGTACCGTGGCGTCACACAGCTCACAGCAACCTCCAACTCCTGGGCTTAGGTGATTCTCTTGCCTCACCTTCCCGAGTAGCTGGGACTATAGGCGCCCGCCACAACGCCCGGCTATTTTTTGATTTTTGCAGTTTGGCCGGGGCTGGGCTTAAACCCACCACCCTTGGTATATGGGGCCAGTGCCCTACTCACTAAACCACAGGCGCTGCCCTGTTACCTCATTTTTTAAGAGTGAGGAAACCAAACTTTAGAGGTGAGTTATTCACCTAAGGCTCCCTAGTAGGGTCAGGATTTGAAGATAGGGCCAAATCCAGACCCTAGGTTCTTCTCACTGTGTCACACAGCCCCTCTTTCTATAAGGATCACAAAAGGCAGGAAATAAAACAGGGCTGGGCATAACTCAGACAATTTCTTAGGAATGTTGTCTTTGGGGCCTGTCGCCGGGGGTCAAACTGCCATGTTGCTCAGGACAGAAAGATGTCCCAGGTGTGCAGGTATTTCCAGCGAGGCTTCTGCTTCCATGGAGACCAGTGCAGGTAAGTGCCTCTTAACTCCCCTTACCCCGACCCTCTTGGGAGTGGGGTGTGGGGACACTGGAGAAACCATCCTATTGTGGACACTGTGTCTTCCCAGAGCCTCTTTCTCCCCACTCAGCTCCAAGTTCTAGGCTATGATAACTCTGAGCCCTGGAGAGCTATCCCTATCTCCTCCTTTTCTTTCTTCCCACCTCCACAGCTATCAGCACCCGAAGCACCCCAGCACCCTGGGTTGGGGCCACCGCCATTCAGAGCCACACATCACCTTGCCTGGGACCTGCCTAGGACTGACCCGCAGGGGATCTGAGCCCACCTACCTGCCCTCTGTGGCTATGGGCTGGGCCAGGGCCTCCTGGGGCACAGAGCCTGTCGAGGAGAGTCGAGCCAACAAAACTGAGGAGGCTGATGGTACTTTCTGGAAGTCCCTATCTTCATCATGTGAGTCATCAGGGGCACCACAGGTGGGCACAAGAGGATCCAAGACCAGAGTCTGAACAGGTTTACGATTCTTTCCTCTGTTCTGCCTCTTCAAGGTTCCCAGCTAGAGGGAAGTTTTCAGTGTTGCTTTCAGCATTCTAAAAGTAGAATACCACGGTGCCTGTGGAATCAATGTACCTAGTTCCAAATGCTGGCTCTACCACTGAGTAGCTGTGTGATCTTGGACAAGCTACTTAACCTCTCTGAGCTTGAGTTTTCTTATCTACAAAAGGTCACTGATAATAGTACCTACTGCACAGGGTCCCTTCATGGTGTGATATGCTTAGCATAGTACCTGGTACAGAGTAAACACTAAATAAGTGTTAGTGGTTATTTTATTAAGCTATTGCTCTAAATCAGTGTTACTCAACAGAAACGTAAGCAATATATGTAATTTTTTTTTTTTTTTTGAGACAGAGCCTCAAGCTGTCACCCTAGATAGAGTGCTGTGGCATCACAGCTCACAGCAACCTCCAATTCCTGGGCTCAAGCGAGTCTCTTGCCTCCGCTTCCCAAGTAGCTGGGACTACAGGCGCCTGCCACAATGGCCGGTCATTTTTTTTTGGTTGCAGCCGTCATTGTTTGGCGGGCCCGGGCTGGATTCGAACCCGCCAGCTCGGGTGTACGTGGCTGTTGCCTTAGCCTGTTGAGCCATAGGCGCCGAGCCAATATACGTAACTTTTTATAACGATTTTATTGAAGTATAATTTGCAAACCAAAAAATTTGTCCAATTTAAGGTGTACATGTCAATGTGTATGTTTTTTTTTTCTTGTAGAGACAGAGTCTCACTTTATCGCCCTCGGTAGAGTGCCATGGCATCACACAGCTCACGGCAACCTCCAACTCCTGGGCTTAGGCAATTCTCTTGCCTCAGCCTCCCGAGTAGCTGGGACTACAGGCGCCTGCCACAACGCCCGGCTATTTTTCTGTTTTTGCAGTTTGGCCGAGGCTGGGTTTAAACCCGCCACCTTCGGTATATGGGACTGGTGCCCTACTCGCTTAGCCACAGGTGACGCCCTGTATGTTTTTTTTTTTTTTTTTTTTTTGCAGTTTGCCTGGGGCCAGTTTTGAACTGGCCACCTTGGTATATGGGGCTGGCGCCCTACTCTCTGAGCCACAGGAGCTGCCTTCATGTCAGTGTGTTTGAATACATTCAGAGTTGTGTAAACATCACCACTATTTAATTTTAGAACATTTTTATGACCCCCGCCCAAAGAAACACATTAGCATTCTTCATCTACATCCCCTTCCTCCAGGGCTCTGGCAACCACTTATCTGCTTTCTGTCTCTATGGATTTGCCTACTCTGGACATTTCATATAAAAGGAATAATATGGGGTGGCGCCTATAGCTCAAAGGAATAGGGCCCCAGCCCCATGTACTGGAGGTAGTGGGTTCAAACCTGGCCCCAGCTAAAAACTGCAAAAAAGAAAAAAAAAAAGAATAATATGATATGTGGCCTTTTGTGTTTGATTTCTTTCAAAGAGCATAATTTCTAGGTTCAACCATGTTGTCACATATATCAGTATATCATCCTTTTTTATGGCCAAATAATACTCTGTTGAATTGATATACTGCATTTTGTGGATCTATTCATCTGTTGATGCACATTGAGTTATTTCTCCTGGTTGTTTTTTAATGAGACAGAGCCTCAAACTGTCACCCTGGATAGAGTGTCATGGCATCACAGCTCACAACAACCTCCAATTCCTGGGCTCAAGCGAGTCTCTTGCCTCCGCCTCCCAAGTAGCTGGGACTACAGGTGTCCCCCCCAACGCCCGGCCATTTTTTGGTTGCAGCCGTCATTGTTGTTTGGTGGGCCCGGGCTGGATTCGAACCTGCCAGCTCAGGTGTACGTGGCTGGCGCCTTAGCCTGTTGAGCCACAGGCGCTGAGCCGGTTGTTTTTTTTTTAGACAGCATTTCATTCTGTTGCCCTCAGTAGAGTGCTATGGTATCACAGCTCACAGCAACCTCAAACTCTTGGGGTTAAGTGATTCTCTTGCCTCAGCCTCCCAAGTAGCTGGGACTACAGGAGCCCACCACAATGCTAGGCTATTTTTTTGTTGAAGTTGTTGTTCCGCTGGCCCAGGCTGTGTTCAAACCCACCAGCCTTGGTGCATGTGGCTGGCACTGTAACCACTGTGCTACAGGTGCCAAGACTGAGGTATTTCTCCCTTTTTATAATTTTTTTTTTTTTTTTTTTGAGACAGAGCCTCAATTTATCGCCATCAGTAGAGTGCTGTGGCATTATAGCTCATAGCAACTTCAAATTCTTGGGTTCAAGTGATTCTCTTGCCTCAGCCTCCCAAGTAACTGGGACTATAGGCGTTCACCCCAATGCCTGGCTATTTTTAGAGACAAGGTCTCACGCTGGCTCGGGGTGGTCTCGAACTTGTGGGCTCAGGCAGTCCACCCACTTTGGCCTCCCAGAATGCTGGGATTACAAGTGTGAGCCACTGTGCCTGGTCCAATCTTTATAGAGATCTTGCTATGTTGCCCAGGCTGGATTTGAACTCCTAGGCTCAAGCAATCCCCCCATCTCAGCCTCCTGAATTGCTTCTGCTTTTTGGCTACTATATATATATATTTTTTTATTTTTATTTTTTATTTTTTATTTTTTTTGTGAGACAGAGTCTCAAGCTTTCACCCTGGATAGAGTGCTGTGGTATCCCAGCTCACAGCAACCTCCAATTCCTGGGCTCAAGTGAGTTTCCTGTCTCCGCCTCCCAAGTAGCTGGGACTACAGGCGCCTGCCACAATGCCCAGACATTTTTTGGTTGCAGCCGTCATTGTTGTTTGGCGGGCCCGGGCTGGATTCGAACCCGCCAGCTCAGGTGTATGTGGCTGGCGCCTTACCCGCTTGAGCCACAGGCGCTGAGCCCTTTTTGGCTATTATAAATAATGCTTCTGGGGCAGCACCTGTGGCTCAAAGGAGTAGGGTGCTGGCCCCATGTGCCAGAGGTGGCAGGTTCAAACCCAGCCCCTACCAAAAACTGCACAAAAATAAAAAAATAAATAATGCTTCTATGAACATTAACATATAAGTTTTTGTGTGGACATACATTTTCATTTTTCTTAAGTATATACCTAGGTATAGGATTGCTGGATCATTTAGCAACTCTGTTTAACATTTTGAGGAACTGACCAGGGCTGGGGAACCTGTAGCCTTAAAGTAAAATGTAGCATTCTAGGTCCTTTTGACAGATGTCCACCCAATGCCTGGCTATTTTTTGGTTGCAGTTGTCATTGTTGTTTAGCAGGCCCAGGACAGGCTCCTACCCACCAGCTTAGGGGTTTGTGGCCAGTGCTCTAACCACTAAGCTTCAGGTGCCGAGCCAGAACAAATCCTTTTATTAAAAGGCATGCAGCTGAGGTAGGCTGAGGCAAGAGAATCGCCTAAGCCCAGGAATTGGAGGTTGCTGTGAGCTGTGTGGCACCACAGTACTCTACTGAGAGCGATAGAGTAAAACTCTATCTCCGCAAAAAAAATAAATAAATAAATAAATAAATAAATAAAGTATTGCAGCTGAGAAAGATAAAACTTCTCTTGCTTCCTTTGGTGCTTAAAAAAGAATAATCTTGAAATCACAAGGCTTCAGGTTCCCCACTCTACACCATTTTATAGTTCATATACACAATTAAAAATTTTCTAGTAGCTGCATTTTAAAGCATCAAAAAGTGATAGGCTTGGCTTGGCGCCTGTGGCTCAACGGGCTAAGGTGCCAGCCACATACACCTGAGCTGGCGGGTTCGAATCCAGCCCGGACCTGCCAAACAACAATGATGGCTGCAACCAAAAAATGGCCGGGCGTTGTGGCAGGCGCTTGTAGTCTCAGCTACTTGGGAGGCAGAAGCAGGAGACTCGCTTGAGCCCAGGAATTAGAGATTGCTGTGAGCTGTGATGCCACAAGACTCTATCCAGGATGACAGCTTGAGGCTCTGTCTCAAAAAATAAAAGTGACAGGTGAAATTAATTTTAATGTTTTATTTAGCCCAATACATGAAAAATTATGTATTTAGTATTAACATTTCAGTAGATAATCAATATAAAAAGTTATTAATGGAATATTTTAGAACCTCTCTTTCAAACTCCTGTGTTTGTTTTTATACACATATCAACTTGGACTAGCCCTATTTCAAGCGCTCAGGAGCCGCCTATGGTTAGGGGTCACGTTATTGGGCAGCGCAGTTCTAAATGGTTATATGAGAGGCTTCCAATGCTGACTGGACTCTGAGCTACTTGGGGTCACCTCAGGGCCTTGCATGTAGGAAACAGATGTTACAGGAATGAGTAAATGGATTCAGTTTTCCCCACAGCTGCTAATGGGGATCACGGCCACTCCCAGGAGTGTCAGCCCAAGTTAGATCTCGTCCAGGAGCCTGTGGCTTCGCTTCGGAGCCTGGACCTGGAGGTACAGCAGGTAGTGGGCTGGTGGTGGGCCTCTGGGACACCCAGACCGACTAGGGGATGTGGGGGTGGGGAGACCTTGGTAGATCCTGGGGCTGTGTTTGGGGCTTTGGGGTTGTCTGATCTTGCCTGTGGCTGCAGGGGAAGCAGGACAGTCAGGATGTGGTATGTGGCATCTGTATGGACAAGGTGTGGGATAAGCCAGAAGCTGAGCGGGTCTTCGGCATACTACCCAACTGCAGCCACGCCCACTGCCTGGGCTGCCTGCGCGCCTGGCGGAAGAACCGGCAGGACCTACCGCTGGATGTCATCAAGTCAGTGTCGCAGAGGTCCAGGGGGCGGAGGGAAACACCCAGAGAGGGGTGAGGAGGGGGCCAGCCAGTGGGCTTGCAACTAGTGTCCCACTTTCCATCCCGCCCCACTGCGCAGGGCCTGTCCCCAGTGCCGCGTCCATTCCAGTTACATCATTCCCCACAAGTTCTGGGTGAGCAAGGGGCCTGAAAAGGAACAACTCATCAGGAACTTCAAGGCTCGGACCAGGTGAGGCTGGCAGGGGTAAGATGACTCTGGGATGGGGACAAGGGAAAGGTAGCTTCTGATCCATCCTGACTCAGCCATAGTTTCCAACCTGGGATCCCCAAAACCTTGGAAGTGCAGAGTGATGAAAACAGCAGTTGAGGTGTGAGGTGGTGTCACAATTTCAGACAGCCTAGTCAATAATAATGAGTAGGCTGTGAACAGGGGATCATGCCTGTAATCCTACCACTCTGGGAGGCTGAAGTAGAAGGATCACTTGAAGCCAGGAATTTGAGGCTAGCTTAAGCAAAAGAGATCGCAACTTTACAAAAAATGAAAATTTAGCTGGGCATTGTAGCAGGCACTTGTAGTCCCAGCTACTCAGGTGGCTGAGGCAAGAGGATCACTTAAGCCCAAGAGTTGAGATAATAGTGAACTAAGATGACCCCACTGCACGCTAGCCTGGACAACAGAGTGAGACTCTGTCTCAAAAAAAGAAAAAAAAGTGAGTGGTTGAGACAGCAGAAGGAAGAGCAGGGCCAGTTTTCTCTTCTAAACTGGCTCAGGGGCTTGGTGCCTATAGCTCAAGTGGCTAAGGTACCAGCCACATACACCACAGCTGGTGGGTTTGAATCCAGCCTGAACCTACCAAACAACAATGACACCTGCCACAAAAAAATAGCTGGGTGTTGTGGTGGGCACCTGTAGTCACAGCTATTTGGGAGGCTGAGGCAAGAGGATCGCTTAAGTCCAGGAGCTGGAGGTTGCTGTGAGCTATGATGCCACAGCATTCTACCCAGGGTGACAGCTTGAGGCTCTGTTTCAAAAAAAATAAATAAATAAAATAAAATAAACTGGCTCAGGATCTATACAGGGCAGCTCTGCTTCTCTCAGCACTATGAGAGACTTTTGGAGATGGAGTTGCCCTTGGTAGAGTGCTGTGGAGTGCTTGGCACCATAGCTCACAGCAACTTCAGACTCTTGGGTTTAAGGGATCCCCCTACCTTAGCCTCCCATGTCGCTGGAACTATAGGCATGTGCCACCATGCCTGGCTAATTTTTTCTATTTTTAGTAGAGATGTGATCTCGCTCTTGCTCAGGCTGGTCTTAAACTCCTGAGCTCAAGCAATCCACGCCATTCCCAATCTTTCTTAATGTAAGTAAATTGATATGAATACATGTTGTTTGCTAAAAATGGGGACTGAAAGAGAACCCATGTAGATGAGGAAAAGTTGGGTAGGTTTTAATCTCTTGAGGAGAGTAAACATTTATCCAAAATCTAGAATCAGCTACAGTTTCAGATTCCTAATTCCACCTTCCCAAAGGGCTTCTTACACTGCACATGCGGAAAGTGTATTTTGCTAAAAGGAGGGGAAAAAGAAGAAGATTCTGTTTCTGGCCAGGGGATAGGCAGCCTTGTTCTGGAGACATTTGGGTTTGGCCTGTGAACTATAACATTAATAGATGCATCAAGGAAATGACATAAGGGGGCGGTGCCTGTGGCTCAGTGGGTAGGGCGCCAACCCTATATACTGAGGGTGGCGGGTTCAAACCCAGCCCCGGCCAAACTGCTACAAAAACTAGCTATTTTAGTCCCAGCTACTCAGGGGGCTGAGGCAAGAGAACTGCCTAAGTCTAAGAGCTGGAGGTTGCTGTGAGCTGTGACACCATGACACTCTACCAAGGGGGATAAAATGAGACTGTGTTTTAAAAAAAAAAAACAAAGAAAATGACTAAAAGGCTGGGTGCCCATAGCTCAGTGATTAGGGCACTGGCCAAATGCATGGGGCTGGTGGGTTCCAACCTGGCCCAGGCCTGCTAAAAACAGTGATAACAACAACAAAATGACTGAAGAGCAGGATGCAGTGGCTCACTCCTGTAATCCTAGCACTCTGGGAGGCTAAGGCAGGTGGATTGCTCAAGTTCAGGAGTTCAGGACCAGCCTGAGCAAGAGTGAGATCCGGTCTCTATTACAAGTAGAAAAATTGGGGCCCAGCACGGTGGTTCACGCCTATAATCCCAGCACTCTGGGAGGCTGAGACAGGTGGATTGCCTGAGCTCAGGAGTTGGAGACCAGCCTGAGCAAGAGTGAGACTCTGTCTCTAAAAATAGCTGGTCATTGTGGCAGGTGCCTGTAGTCCCAGCTACTTGGGAGACTGAGGTAGGAGGATCCCTTAAGCCCACAAGTTTGAGGTTGCTGGGAGCTATGATGGTGCCACGGCACTCAACCCCAGGGCAACAGAGTGAGACTCTGTCTCAGAAAAAAGAAAGAAAAAGAAAATGAGTGAAGGAAAAAGCCAACTTGAGTAATCTCATAAGGGGCACTATTTGAGCTAGCTGTGGGAAGAAGAGGGGAGGCCCCTCTGGAGGAGAAAAATGAGGGTGCTCCAGGAATAGAGGTTGAAGTAGGGAAATACCAGTGGCTGGGATAGCCCAAGGGGAGCACCCAGCCTGGATATGACAGGAGATGGCATAGAGCTGGAGTTTGTGTGATGGGATTTACATATCACAAGCTGTGTGAAGCAGGGGCTTTTACTCTTCTCATGTTATAAAGAAGAAGAAACTGGGCCAGGCACGGTGGCTCACACCTGTAACCTCAACACTCTGGGAGGCCAAGGTGGGTGGATTGCTTGAGCTCAGGAATTTGAGACCAACCTGAGCAAGAGTAACACCCTGTCTCTAAAAGTAGCTGAGTGTTGCGGCGGGTACCTATAGTCCCAGCTACTCCGGAGGTTGAGGCAAGAGAATTACTTAAGCCCAAGAGTTTGAGGTTGCCGTGAGCTATGAGGTCATGACACTCTACCCAGGGTGACTGAGTGAGACTATCTCAAATCCCCCCATTAAAAAAAAAAAAAAAAAAAAGAAGAAGAAGAAACTGATGCATGATCTGTGTGACTTAAATGAGGAAGTGGGGTTGAACTCAGACTATCTGGTCCATAGCTGCTAAAAGGAGGAACAGCTGGGAGGGAATCTTGAGAGGAAGGGCCAGACCTGGGTCACTAACTGACAGTGAGGTTGAAAGGAAAATTTGGGATAATTGTATCCAGCATAGGTGTTCCCAGGGCTGGTGCTATCATATGAGGGCCAGGTAAGGGAAGCTGATGAGGAATTTGGATGGGTCGAGGGTGGGATATATATATATTTTTTTTAATAAAAAAAATTATATTTACTTAGAAGCATTCAGAATGTCAACAAAACAGCTGCAACTTTTTTTTTGCAATTACAGAGTGGTATTCAGTTAACAGAACAATTATTTCGTATAAGCTGCATCAGAGATAACTGAAGATGAAAAAACTACCATCCCCATATATAACTAATTTGTGCTGTGCACCAATAGGAACCTGCTTTAAATTCCCATGCCAATTTACAATACCCATACTGTACCAGGCAAGGTTAGTGGCTATTGAAAATACCACCAGGACAGGGCTATCTAAAGACACATTCGGTAGTGTGTTAACTATACAAAAAAAGACACTGTACAGTTTAAAAACAAATCTTACACAGCCTTACATTTCTTTTTTTGTTGTTTAAAAAGAGTGAGTTGTGTACAGGGGGGTTAAATGCTTTATAGACAAGAAAAAAACTGCGCTAGAACCGACTTATTCATCATCTTCTTTATCATCTTCATCTTCTCCATCTTCCTCCTCTTCATCCTCTTCATTTTCCTCCTCATCCTTCTTTTTCTTGTTTTTTTCAGGCTTGATGACTCCCTTTATTGCTGCATCAGACTTTCCTTTAGCTCAGTATGCAGCAATATTCTTTTCATATTATTCCTTCAGCTTTGCAGCCTTCTTTTCATAAGGCTGCTTGTCATCTGCAGCATCGTTATTCCACATCTCTCTCAGTTTCTTTGCAACATCACCAATGAATAGGCCAGGATGTTCTCCTTTGATTTTTGGGCGATACTCAGAACAGAACAAGAAAAAGGCTGAAGGAGGCCTCTTGGGTGCATTGGGATCCTTGAACTTCTTTTTTGTTTCCCCTTTAGGAGGGATAGAGGTTTTTATTTCTCTTTCATGATGGGCCTTGTCCGCCTTTGCCATATCTTCAAATTTTCCTTTCTCTTTAGCAGACATGGTCTTCCACCTCTCTGAGCACTTCTTAGAAAACTCTGAGAAGTTGACTGAAGCATCTGGGTGCTTCTTGTGCTCCTCCCGACAAGTTTGCATGGAGAATGCATATGATGACATTTTGCCTCTTGGCTTCTTAGGATCCCCTTTCCCATGTTTAGTTATTTTTCCTCAGTGAGGCATAGAGTTGCCCAGTGCCCGTCTGGCTCTCACTTGCCCCGGCGCTGTCTCTATGGAGCTCAGTGTACTGCAATGCTGTCCATCCTCTCCTTTTTCCAAAGGTGCTGATCTCTTGAAGTCTGGGTCAGTAAGAGAGCAAGTAGAGGAAGGCTAATGGGGCTGGAAGAAGGTGGGGAGGAGGCCAGTCCTGGCACAAGGGAACCAAGATGGGAGGGACCTGAGAATACCAGCTCCCATCTCCAACCTGGTTTTTCTGCCTTTCTCTCCCAGTTTTTGGAGATCTTTAACTTCATAGTGCCTTGCACCTAGATTGCTGTTCATAGGGTCTGGTTTCTCCCTTATGTTGATAAGTTGAGGTAGGGGAGGTAGAGCTCTTGAGGAGGCATGGGTTTTCCCAGTGGTCGTCATCGAGGGGGTTTCTACATATTCTCTCCTGGAGACTTCCAGCCTATCACCTTGCTGTTTTCTTATGGGTGCTGACCCTCTCCTATGACTTTTTGCTTTCCACCTCTCCTGGCATCTCAGAACAACAGGGACTGTAAGAGTTATAGAATCTAGCCACTCTTCTGGGATAGCTCTTTATTTATATATTTGAAGGTTGCATTCATGGTTCCCTTACACCCAAGTCTGGGCTTCTCCAACTCAGTAACTTTAAGGCCTTTGTCTTCCCTTTGCCATTCTGGTCTTGCTTAGAATGTGCTCTAATTTGCAGAAGTCTTCTTTATCTTTTCTGGGAACCCAGGTTTATAGTCCTGATTCTTTAGATCTGCTGGGGTAGGGAGCTGGGCCTCTAGCTCAAGGGAATTCAAGGTCTTTCTTTCTAGAGTTGGGCCTTTCCCCAACTCTCCTCTGACATTTGCTTCCCCTAGACCTGTCCCGGAACCGGTTTCCCGAGGTGCCTGAGGCAGCATGCCAACTGGTGTCCTTGGAGGGTCTGAGCCTCTACCACAACTGCCTGCGATGCCTGAATCCGGCCTTGGGGAATCTCACAGCCCTCACCTACCTCAACCTCAGGTAGGGAGGCAGAGCCAGGGAGAGAGGGGAGCTTGAGTTTCTTAGCCTCAATTACCAAAATACAGTACCCAGCAGTTCTGAGAGGAGAGCAGTGCTGGGATGCCATGCCTGGGGTAGCCAACCCACTGCCTTTCTCCCTTCCACAGCCGAAACCAGCTGTCGTCGCTCCCACCCTACATCTGCCAGCTGCCCCTGCGGGTACTCATTGTCAGCAACAATAAGCTGGGAGTGCTGCCACCTGACATTGGTGCCTTGGGAAGCCTGAGACAGCTTGTGAGGATGGGAAATGGGGCGAGAAAAGGGAATATTGAGTCAGGCACCGGGGACCTTTTGGGGGGAGGCTGGGGAAAGGCCCGGACTAAAAGCAGGTGGCCAGAAACAGGGGCAGTTTGATGACCCTGGTCTTATGAAGACCTGCTTTCCCAATTTTAGGATGTGAGCAGCAATGAGTTGCAGGCCCTTCCCACAGAGCTGTGTAGCCTCTCCTCCCTGCGAGATCTCAATGTTCGGAGGAACCAGCTCAGCACCTTGCCTGATGGTGAGAAAATGAAGAACTGGAGAGGAGGTGTATGTGTATTCGTCTTAGCTCAGACAGCGATAGCAAAAATACCATAGACTGAGTGGCTTATAAACAACAGGAATTTATTTCTCTCAGTTCTGGTGGCTGGAAGTCCAAGATCAGGGTGCTGCTATGGCTGGGTTCTCTTCTGAGTTGCAGAATGCTGACTTCTCATCATATTCTCACATGGTAGAGAGCAGGGGTAGTCTCTGGCTTCTCTTTTATAAGGGCACTGATCTCATTCATGAGGGTTTACTCTTGTGACCTAAATTACCTCCCAAAGGCTCTGCCTCCTAATACTATCACCTGAGGGTTAGGATTTCAACATGAATTTTGGGGGGACATAAATATTCACTCGATAATGTAGCTCCTTTTTCTTTCCTTCTTTTTTTTTTTTTGAGACAGTTATTTGTTATCCTTGGTGTAGTGCAGTGGCGTCAAAGCTCACAGTAACCTCAAACTCCTGGGCTTAAGCGATTCTCTTGCCTCAGCCTTCTAAGTAGCTGGGACTGCAGGCACCTGCCATAACACCTGGCTATTTTTAGAGCGAGGTCTCATTCTGGCCCAGGCTGGTCTCAAACTCGTGAACTCAGGGAATCCACCTGCCTTGACCTCCCAAGTACTGAGTTTATAGGCATGAGCCACTACGTCCAGCCCTACAATGTATCTCCTTGAGAGAGTCACAGGCAAGGAATCTTCAAAGAAGAATCCTGCCCTAGTTGCCCAGAGTTTTGTAGTATATAAAATAAACTATAAATGATCATATGTGATCTTTTTTTTGAGGCAGAGTCTCACTCTGTCACCCTGAGTAGAGCATCATAGCTCACAGCAACCTCAAACTCTTAGGGCTCAAGTGATTCCCTTACTTCAGTCTCCCAAGTAGCTGGGACTATAGGTGCCTGCCTGTCATATTTGATCTTCACCATCATAATCCTCTGAAGCTGGCAAGGCATGGATTTTTAGCTCTATTTGAGAAATGGACCTGGCACAAAACCAGGAATAGGTAAGTGCATCAGCTCCAGGTAGAATCTCAAGGTTGAAAGGGGCCTTCATAGTCACCAAGATCACCTCTCACCACAGCAGGAACCCTGAAACACCTGAGTCAGGTGGAGCCCTTCAACTCCTTGCCAGAGATTCTGGGGTCACAGGCTGGAGGTCAAGCAGCCCTATTTAAGAAGCTAATTGCTATGCACCAACATTTGATAGCGTCTGCTCCAAAGCAGGCACACCTTTTATTCAGCCAACATTGTTTTTCTGTGCCTATGCCTCCTGTATTTTAGTTTTTATGTTTGTGCTTCCTGTGTTTTAGGTGGATGGATGTGGGTAGTGTGACAAGATCTAGGGCTGTCTCTTAAGGATTTAATGGTTTAATGGGGAAGAGAAAGACATTTAGAGGGAAGTGCTAGGGTGGGATGTTTAAGGAGCCCTGACTGCTGGAGGGGAGGCAGCACTGGCTCTGCCTGGGGAACCTGGAGAAAACTTTACCTGGAGGTGCAGGTGCAGGTGCAGCAGGATCCAGCCTTTGAAGATGTTTCAAAGCCTGGATTACATCCAGACAGAGGAGCCACCATGTGAGCAGTGTGGAGGTGGGAGGGAACACAGTCCAGTAGGAATGTGGCTAGGAGGGCAGGCTAGGGCTAGTTGAGAAGGGCCTGTGCAGCCCCTCAACCGATTCCAAACTTCACAGACAAATTCCTTTATTAAAAGGATTTGTTGTATAAAATTTGAATTTAGTCAAAAGGCCACACTCAAGAATCCAGAAGGCTATATGTGGCCCCAAGGCCACAGGTTCCCCAACCCAGGAAGAGAATGATTTTGTAGGCCAGGCATGGTTGCTCATGTCTATAATCCCACTACTTTGGGACGTCAAGTTAGGAACATTACTTTGAGGCCAGGAGTTTGAGACCAGCCTGGGCAACATAGTAAGACCGGTCCCTACA
Organism: Perodicticus potto; assembly: GCA_963574655.1. Taxonomy (NCBI): domain Eukaryota; kingdom Metazoa; phylum Chordata; class Mammalia; order Primates; family Lorisidae; genus Perodicticus; species Perodicticus potto. The sequence goes on along the minus strand of CAUYRH010038593.1, from coordinate 31,558 downwards.
AAAAATAAATTATCTAGGCATGGTGGTGTGCATCCTTGGTTCCAGCTACTTGAAAGTGTGAAACAGAAGGATACTTTAAGCCTGGGAGTTGGAGGTTGCAGTGAGCTGTGATAATATCTCAAAAGAAAAAGGGGTGGGGGTCACACCTGTAATCCTACCATTCTGGGAGGCCAAGGTGGGTGGATTGCCTGAGGTCACAGGTTCGAGACCAGCCTGAGCAAGAGCAAGACTCCGTCTTTGAAAATAGTTGGGCGTTGTTGTGGGTGCCTGTAGTCTCAGCTGCTCAGGAGGCTGAAGCAAGAGAATTGCTTGAGCCCATGACTTTGAGGTTGCTGTAAGTTTTGATACCACGGCACTCTACCGAGGGTGACAAAGTTAGACACCGTCTCAAAAAATAAAAAAGGGCAGCGCCTGTGGCTCTGTGAGTAGGGCGCCGACCCCATACCCATATACTGAGGGTGGCGGGTTCAAACCTGGCCCCGGCCAAACTGCATCAAAAAATAGCCGGGGGTTGTGGCAGGTGCCTGTAGTCCCAGCCACTTGGGAGGCTGAGGCAGGAGAATCGCCTAAGCCCATGAGTTGGAGGGATTTTATCTACCGAGGGCGATAAAGTGAGACTCTGTCTCTTAAAAAAAAAAAAAAAAAGAAAAGAAAAGAAAAAAAAAAGAGGTGAACTTGGTTTGAAGAACAAGAGAGAAGTCAGGTGGTCATTGGTTTTTCTGCCTGTCTCCCACCCCTTCCTGTACCAGTCCTCTTCCAAGTAAAGAGGAATACAAATGGCCAGGTGTGGTGACTCACACCTGTAATCCTAGCACTCTGGGAGGCTGAGGCTGGTGAACTGCTTCAATTCAGGGAAGAGCTAAAGCAAGAGGGAGACCTCATCTCTGCTAAAAATAGAAAAAACTAGCTGGGCATAGTGGCAGGTGCCTGAAGTCCCAGCTACTCAGAGGCTGAGGCAAGAGGATCTCTTGAGCCTGAGTTTGATGTTGCTTGAACTAGACTGATGCCACGGCACTGTACCCAGGGTGACAGAGACTGTCTCAGAAAAAGAAGGGGGCTGAGGGTTATAAATAAACATTTTTTTTTTTGAAAGGCCCAGAAGCTGAGGGACTGGAGGAGTGGTGGGAAAATATGAGTGCAGCCAGGTTATCAAAACCTTGACCACACTGGGCTAGGGAACTGTGAATTTATGGTGTCTAAGGCCACCACAAATCTATTTTGTGCCTTTTTGAGAATTGGCAAAAGATGTCCTTCACTGTGGGCAGGCAGAGCCTTGCCCAGGATGCAGGGCTGGGTAAGTGCAGGGCAGGTGGGACTGGATGCTTCTGAACTGGGCACATCCCACCCAACCTTAGCAGCCAAGAGGGTCATTGGAGGGGTTTGAGCAGTGGGTGTCACAGTCTGGTTTATGTCATGTGCTGTCATTTGAGAAGGAAGGATTGGCTGAAGTGTGGAGTGGACAGGTGAGGAATGTGTGTGGGCCAGGCAGGAGCTGAAGTCTGGAGGGCCCTTTCAGGGAGCACAGCTCAGAAGGTAGCCTGTGTTTGAGTGGAGAGAGAGGGTATGACCTGAGGCACCCAGGGGAGAGGCTGTGATGGGTCCAGGGGTGAGCAATTGGCCAGAGCAGAGGGTGAGGAGGTCAGCAAAGGCACCTCCTTGGGCACGCTCCTGACTCTTCCCTCACCCAACCCCCAGAGCTGGGGGACCTTCCTCTTGTCCGCCTGGATTTCTCCTGTAACCGTGTCTCCTGCATCCCGGTCTCCTTCTGCCGCCTCAGGCATCTGCAGGTCATTCTGTTGGACAGCAACCCCCTGCAAAGCCCACCTGCCCAGGTGAGGCATGGGCCTAGGTGGACCACAGGGACAGGGGTGAGGCTGGGCAGGAGTGAGGATGGGTCCCTTTGGTAGCCAAGCAGGATCTAGGGAACCACCCTCTTTCCCCTCACTCCCTGGTGTGTCCCTCCTCACACACAGATCTGCCTGAAGGGGAAACTTCATATCTTCAAATACTTGTCAACAGAGGCTGGGCAGCGTGGGTCAACACTGGGGGACTTAGCCCCTTCCCGGCCCCCAATTTTTAGTCCCTGGTAAGTCCTTGATGCGATGGAAAGAAGCACCGCCATACTTAATTCTTCCTTCCTGGCACCAGGGACCCTGGTTTCTGAGGGGAGGAAGAGGGGACTTGCTGCCCAGTATAGGACTGACCATATCTCCTTGGCTGGCCCCAGCCCTGCTGAGGATCTATTTCCGGGACGTCGATATGATGGTGGGCTGGACTCAGGCTTCCACAGTGTTGACAGTGGCAGCAAGAGGTGGTCTGGAAATGAGGTAAGGGCCTCCATTCCAAGCGATTGGGATATCACTCCTGGTAAAGGAGCTCTGACTTAGGGACCCTTTGCCTGTTACCTCTGAACCCCAGAGTGTCAGATGTTGGCTGGAGCTGCCCTCTTCCTACCTTCTTTCCCCCAGTGTCCTGGGGAAGGGCTGGTTTAGACACAGACCCAAATCTCAGTCCCACACAGGGACTCTGTAGACCCTGAAATCCCTCAAGCTCCAGCCCTGCAGAGAGGTGTCCCCCATGTCAGCATCTTTGCTCTTACAGTCAACAGATGAGTTTTCTGAGCTGTCATTTCGGATCTCAGAGCTGGCCCGGGAGCCTAGGGGGCCCAGAGAAAGGAGGGAGGATGGTGCTGGTGAGTATAGGAGTCAGTCAGGGAGGGGGATGGTGGATGAAGGCCTGATGTCCCCTGCTTGCTGACATGTGCCCTGGCTTTTCTAGCTGACGGAGACCCTGAGCAGATTGACTTCATTGACAGCCACATCCCTGGAGAGGATGAAGAGCGAGCTGCTGCTGAGGTGAGGATGCTGCTGTGTTTCTGCCAGAGGGAGGGAGTTGGAGGGAGGAACTGTGCAGGGGTGAGGGCATAGGCCTTCCCTTAGTCTCTCTGCTGTTCTCTCTTCAGGAGCAGCAGCCACCTGAATTAAGCCCTGTGACAGGGGATGGGGAGAGGGCACCAAGCAGCAGGTACCCCAGAACCCCCTGAACTGACTCCACTATCCCTCCTCTGCCCCTGCTGGGCCTCTCCTTCCTCTGACCCTGGGGTCTACCTCTCTTCTGTCTTGATTCTCAGACGAGAGGAGCCAGCAGGGGAGGAACGGCGGCGCCCAGACACCTTGCAGCTTTGGCAGGAGCGGGAGCGGCGACAGCAGCTGCAGAGTGGAGCTTGGGGTGCACCCAGGAAGGACAGGTGGGGGCACAGTCTGGGCGGGGCTGTTGCTAGATGGTGGGCCCAGGAAATGCATGGAAAGGGGCCCTTCCTGAGTTGTTTTGCCCTAGGGTTGGTGGCCCTGCAAGGCATGCTGACTCCATTTTTCCTTGCTGTTGCAGTTTTTTGAAGCTGGGGACCAGGACTACAGGAGGAGGAGCTGCAGCCTTGTCTACTCAAGCCACATACAAGTAGGTTTCCTGTCCAAGTTTTTTCCTTGCACTCCCTTCCCTGATTACTCTCTCTAATTCCCTCCTGTTTTTCTTAGTGGCATGTCGAAGTCCAGTGGTACCCAACTGGGAGCTGCAGGGGGACAGGGAGCCCCCACCCCTGCCTCCACCTCCCCGGAGCTCCTTCCTGTAGCTGGACCAGGTGGGACAGGGCTTTGGGAAGAGGATGGGAGTCTGTGTGTAGGTGAGGGCTAGTTGGGACCTCGTGGCTTGAGGAAAGAGTGGGATGCTGAATGGATGTCTCTCTCACTTGCCTTGTCCCTGGCTCTGGCCCCCAGCAGTAGCACCTGCTCCCCGGCCACTTGGCTCCATTCAGAGACCAAACAGCTTCCTCTTCCGTTCCGCCTCTCAGAGCGGCTCAGGTGCGTCTCTCCACCTTTCCAGCATTGACCCAGTACTAACCAGCACTAATGGCTGGGTTGTGTCACCCTTTGCCCTGGGATCTCTCTAGGTCTGTTGTCCCTTTGTGTTGAAAATCCCATAAGCAGAAAGGCAGGAGGTGTGGGTGCCAGACCATGGATACCCAGCCACAAAGTCCATGGAGTCCACAGAGACACTCCTGTGCTCCCCTTTCCTCCTAGGCCCTTCCTCACCAGACTCTGTCTTGAGGACTCGGCGATCCCCCCAGGTTCCGGATGAGAAAGAATTAATGGCTCAGCTGCGCCAAGTAAGCAGAGGTGGGATCTGTGTGGACAGGGGCCTGGGATCTGCCTGGAGCCTTTGGGTTTCCTTCCTCAGGATCCAGGCCTCCCTCAACGTCCTCTTTGCTCCCTAGTACTTCCCCTGAGGATGGAAAGGAGCAGGCCCAAGTTCCCTGCCATCCCTGACTTGCTCCTTCCTCTCCCCTGCCTCTCAGGTCCTTGAGTCACAGCTGCAGCTGCCCCTGCCTGAGGACCTGGCTGAGGCTCTGGCCAATGGGGTCATCCTCTGTCAGCTGGCTAATCAGCTACAGCCCCGCTCTGTACCCTTCATTCATGTGCCTTCACCCGCTGTGGTCAGTAAGGGGCAAGGCAGAAAGTAGGGGATACTACAGGGGTTGCCTGTGGCCTTTCCTCTTACCTTCTTTTCTTACCCACCCCCAGCCAAAACTCAGTGCCCTCAAGTCTCGGAAGAATGTGGAGAGTTTCTTAGAAGCTTGTCGAAAAATGGGGGTGCCTGAGGTATGGGGACTGTTCTCTAAAGAGTAGCAGCATCCTGGGCTCAGCTGAGCACTTTGCATGGATGGTGGGGTACCTTCCATGGGGTCTGCTCCCAGGAATATGCATGTCAGCATGCCCCTGCCCTGCATGCACCCTGTCCTCCATCCCCCTTCACATGGCCCCTGCCCTGCATGCCTGCATGTTGGTATGGGTCTGGCCCTGGCACATGAAGACCGGGGTTGGGAAAGATTGTCTTCCTGCTGCTGCTGACGTCTGTCCTTTGTCCTTGTCCATCTACCCTACTCTCCCTCCCCAGGCTGACCTGTGCTCGCCCTCAGATCTCCTCCAGGGTACCGCCCAGGGGCTGCAGACTGCACTGGAGGTCGTGAAGCGGGTGGGAGGCAAGGCTCCCCCACCCCTCTGGCCCCCCTCTGGTCTGAGTGGCTTCATCTTCTTCTACGTGGTCCTCATGCTGCTGCTCTATGTCATCTACACTCGGCTCCTGGGTTCCTAGGACCTGAAGTCACCCCTCCCCCCATCCTTTCCCCTCTTATTTCTATTTATAAGACTCCTACTCAACCTCACCCCCACCAGTGGTGCCTTCAGCCCCTACCAAAGACACTAGTGTACCCCCTTCACAGACACTGACGTCAGAGGCCCCACTCTGGTACTCCCAGACCCTGGGCCTCCAGCCTCTGGCCTCCCTCCTCAGCTCCCAGGGGTCCCCATCCTTAGTAGTGCTGATTCATGGCACTGGTCTCTGCACTTGCTCTTCCAGAGGGGTGTCAGGAGCTTGACTCTCTCCCTTCCTGTTGTGCCCTCCCCCTTCACCTCCCCCCACACTGCCCTAGGGGGCTAAATTATCTCTGTTTTGTAGAGAGAACTCTATATTTGTAGGGATGCAGGGCCCAGGCTGGGTGGGTCCTTGTCTCTGTGTATAAACTGTACAGACTGTGGCAGCCTCTGTGTGTGTTGTTTGTGTCTGCTCCTGCTGTCGCTGGCCCCAGCAGTGGCTCTGACAGGAGTCTGTGTGCCAGCCTGCCTGCTCCAGCATCTCCCTCTGGGAATGACAGGCCCCTGAGCCTGGACCCCTGTGTCATCTCCCTATTGTTAAATCCTCTGGCAGCTTCCTTGCATCTCATCCCCAAATCCTGGTTGCACAGTGTCTGCCCAGGATGCGCCTAATCTTCAGCTCCTACACCTTGCCAGGGCAGGGAAAGCAAGGGAAGGGGGTGACAAGGGGGTACTTAACCTGGGCCCCTCCCCCCAGGAGTCCCTGTGCCAGCCCTACCACATCCTGGAAGAGGAGGGGGCCCCGGGAAGGGGCCTCCCCCACATCGCTGCTGTTGTCCACGCACTGCTGGAACGGCCTTAGGGGTGGCGGTAGGCTACAGGGCCCCACCGCCCAGACTCCGTGAACGGAAGATGTGCCTGGGCTCTGCCCTCTAACAAGGACTGGGTGAGGGTGGCCTCTGGCCTAGCCCTGAGCCCAGGGCCCCAGCAGCCTGCTGTGCTGGCCCTCCCTGGGCAGCTGAGTGTCTGGGTGGAAGGCCTGGCATATGTATTGTCAAGCACAATAAACAGCCAGCCGCCCTCTAGGTGGCCCTCAGGTGTGAGTGTATCTGTGAGTGGGCAGGGGATTTGCAGAGCGGCTCAGATTGGGTTGCACCCAGTCCTGTTGTGCCTTGCACAGGCCTCCAGGCTGAGGACAGCCGGACGTCCAGACTTCTCCGCCCTGCTGCTAGGGGGCGCCCGCGGTATCCCAGTGGGGGTGGGGGCGCGTGCCACGTGGCAGGCGAGACGCGCTGCAGTCTAGTGATGGCGTCTCGGCGAGGCCCTTGAAGGTGGGCTCACGCCAGGGACAGGGCAGTGCCACTGTGGGTTACCGAACGTGGGGAGGGCACAACCGCACCACCCACACTCCGTGACGCCACATGTTGCCCTGGTCGCCTCCACGGTGGGGCATGGGTGAAGAGGAGGTGCCTGTGGTGCCAGGCCCCTTGGAGGGCAGTGACCAGGGCGAGGCCTGGAGCTCTGGAGAGGAAGCTCCGGGGGAGCCAGGAACACCCCCACCGGACAGGTGAGGGGTTTGGCTGGCGCTGCTGGGGGACATCCGATTTGGGGGGGGGCCTCTGTGCCGTGGCCTGGCCCCTTACAGGAGGTGGAGCAGACTCCATTATCCTTACGGGAGGATATGTCGGCAGTCTCCCCCAAACCAGGCACCCTTGGCCTTAACCCGGGGCATCAGGAAATACTTGGATGGGGATGGGGCAGTGTGGACGTCTGACTGGAGCATCTCAGTGCCTCCCACTCCAGCCCGCAGCCCCGGGCCCTCAGATCATCCTGGACCCAGAGAGGGCAGCTACAGACAGAGCAGCTACAGACAGAGCAGCTTCCACCCTGCCACCACCTGGGTCTGATCCCTGACACAGAGCATTTCACAAGATCCTCAGGTAGGACCCAGGCTGCTGCCTCTAATCGCCACTAAGACCTTCTCACTGCCTCTGAGCCTATTTTAATCCCTTCGAGTGTCCCCCAGTTCCCCTTTCCCCCCAGATGATCCAGGAGGTGGCTCCCTCAAGGATGACTCTGCTAGCGCCCTGGGACCCCAACTACCAGGCCAAAGCAGGACCCCAGCTGGTGTGGGTGAGTTGGGGGAGGTCTGGATCACGTGGCAGGGACCTCTTGGGAAGGGCTAAGGCCTCATTGCCCTGTTCTGCTCCTCCTCAGGGGGCTAGCTGTGGGTCAGGCGCCTCTGTCTCAGGCCGCACACTGTGTCATCCCTCCTTCTGGCCACTCTATGAGGCAGCCTCCACCAGGGGTGTTAGGCCTCGGACCTTCATGAGCCCTGGAACAGGGCCTCAAAATGGACAGCAGGCAGCACAGGATACAGGTACTCACCCTGGTGCCCTCAGGCTGGGAGCCACACTGAATAAACCTGGGGGTGGGAGGTGGGGGGAGAAGCCCCAGCCCACCCCTAGAAGTCTCTTCTCCCCAGGGCTCCCAGTGATGTGCCGAGAAGATGTCTTTCTGTGCGACCCTTTGCTGCCCTGTGGGCAGCGTGTTCCCCTGTACCTGTCTGAGGCCCCACAGCAGGTAAGAGCTCTTTCTTCCGCTGGCCTCACCCCAGCCTCCTCCCTAGAGGCCTGGCAGGAACGCTTCCCTCCTCTCTCCTCAGGTAATGGGTTCCCTGAAGCTGCTGCTCCCACCCCCTGTCATGTCCCCCTGGGTTCTCCCCAGCCATTCCCAGAGCTGCTCCACTGCCTGGCTTAGTGGGCCAGAGCTGATCGCCCTCACTGGCCTGCTGCAGATGAGCCAGGGGGAGCCAAGACCCAACTCTTCATCAGCTCCTGCAGCCCCAGCTGGCCCCCCAGACTCCATCTCTGGCCAGCCAGACCAGCCAGGCAGCAGTGGTGGCCCCAGCTGTTCTCACTGCACTGACCCCTCTCTCCCACGGACCCCAGACACCCATTGTCCATAGCTCTCCTAGGGCAGAGTGAACCCCTCCTTTCCCTGCTCCAGGCAGGTTCTGTTGACAATAAAACAGTGTTTGCAAAACAGGCTCTGGTGGCTGGTGGCAGAGTGGGGCATGAGGGCAGGGATGGGGTTCTCTTCCTCTCCCACTGCGTTGGCTGGCCTCTGGCAAATTCAAGTCCCTCACTGGCCACCCCCTGCTGTGCACTGGGGGAATTCATGACCTAAAGCGTTTTTTAGCCAGACGCAGCTGAGCTCCCTTAATGAGTGAGTGGCTGGGTGGTCCACAGTGCTATGAGGGACTGAACCTGTAGGAAGCGAGAAGCCATTAACTGAGCCAGGCCAGGAGCAGGGAGAATTGCTCCAACACGTGGCTGACCCTGGGAGAAACTAGGGAGGGGGAACACATCACTTTTGGGAGACACTGGTGATAAGATCCTTGGTGTCCCCATCTTTCTAGTGCTGGGACCCCGGGAGTCCAACTCTGGGGCTGGTTCCTTAATTCAGAGGAGACACAAAGAAGACGATGAAAGGTGGTGGGGGGAGGGGCAGGTCCACACAAATGTCATTGATTACAAGGTGGCACTGCCAAAGCTAATTGGAGGCTCAAGTGAGTGTGCATGAACTCTGCAGCGAAATAGGATCAGGCTTTCACCTGAGAAAGCCCAGAAGTTAACAGTTTTGGGGGGTTTGTTTTGGTGGTGGTGGGGTGTTTCTTGAATTTTCTTTCCTAAAAATATTCAACTTGGAAACCTACTAAAGATTTCTTAGTGTCCACGGCTGAAGGGACAGAGCAAGCAGCGGCCGGAAGGGGGAGCTCAGCGTCTCTGCGGGACACATGTCTAGGGGTATTTGGGCCTTGGAATCCGCTGCGGGGGTGGGGGACATTAATACCACTATCCTGATTTCCCTCTCCCCTCCCCTTCCGTCCGCTAACTAACCCGGACCAGGCTGCCCGGGTCTCCTCACCGACACCTCCTGCAGGTTCTAGAACTCCATGCACAAGTAGCTATGTAGGAGGAGCATGCCCACCCCAGAGACGAAGTCGCGCGCCTCAGGAGCAGCGACCAGGTCCAAAGTAGTTGAGGCGGCCGTCTGGGGCCTCCGGTCCGGCAGTCGTTAATACCCTCCGCAGCCTAGGGCCTGGTACTACATGCACATGTATTTCCCCGCCACTCCGACGGCGGCAGGGAACAGGGCTCAGCCTCTAATGGTCCCCAGCTACCCCCAACGCTGCGATGGGCCCCTAGGAGCGCAGGTTCAGACTTGTAGGAATGGGGCAGGGAGCTCGAAGAAAAGGACCCTGGCGGAGAGGAATCCATTGGGCACGTATTTGGTATCCCCTAATCCTGACGCGGCTGGTGGGGAGCAGGAGCGGCTCTGGCGGTGGCTGGACAAAGCCTGGGGAAGCTATCACCACGTATCTGCCCACTTCGCTGGCCCCCATGGGCTCCCATGTTTATGTACTCCTCAGCCGATCCATCCCCTTAGAGCACAATGCTGACACCGCTATCCTCGTTGGGTCCCTGAGAGTTGCTTGCTGGATCCTCTCACCCAGGCACCCTCCACGGCTCAGGCTGCTTGCTTGGGCCGCGGAGGCCGGTTTTCATAAGGTTGGGGGAGAGAGAGTCTGTAGGCCCTCTTCGGGGGATCGCTGGGCAGTGGTACATCCATGCCACCCAGGACTGTCTCACGAATGCTTTGGGTCACCACGGTCGGGCGCCTGCAGCCACAACTCCCCAATACACGTGGGCAACAAGAGGCCAAGGTTCAGGAAGAAAGAGTCTGCGTGGCACACGCTGAGCAGGGGCAGGCGCAGGACAGGCAGCAGTGATGCCCCGGTGTCCTGCGAGCTCTGCCCTGGGGCTTCCATAGCAGGCTCAGGGCCCCCGAACCCGGCACGGGAAGTAGCCACCACTGCCCAGGCCTCAGGTCCACTCCTGCCCCTTGGGCCATAGCGTCACGGATCAGACGTCTTGGAACGGAGAGAATCGTGGGATCTCTGACTTAGGGAGACAATGGTCTGGTCACAGCGGGCACTGGACCGAGAGGTTAGAGTCACTGTGCACTGACAGCTGAAGATATGTGAACGTTTGATGTTTGAACTGTCAGTGACCTGGAGGAGAAACAGGCTGGGAATAAACCAACCTACGATCTCCCTGACCCTCTACAGCCGGGGCTCACAGGTGGCGGCGCCCGCTTACAGCAGGGCGCTGTAATACACCTGCTACTCCGCATCGCTGGCCGCCGCCATGCCCCGGCTGCTGTTAGTGTAAGAGGACCATCAGTTGGCGCTGGCTTGCGTTCGCGCTTGCTTGCTAATAAGGGTGCAAGCGCTCTGCAGGTTCACGCGGCGCTAGGGTTATTCTCGGTGGCCGCCGAAATGCTTCTTGCGCCCGGCCATTGCTCTCATAACTCTTGAGGTGCGCAGGGCGAGGAAGCGGCGGCGCAGTAACTTTTGCTTCCGCGGGTGGCCAGAGAGCCTCAGGTCCGCCGGGAAAGGCCAGGGTAGTGGCGGGCCGAGGGGTGAGTCCGCACACTTGGACTCCGGGCTTGTAGTGGGGCAGCTGCCTACGAGCTTCGTTACCGGCCCAAGGCAATAAAGTGACTGGAGGAAGGGGGCTGAGGCGGCTGGGTATTCGTCCCTGAGCCGCGGGGAGAGGCCAGCAGAGGTGGAGCTGAGGTAGCGGGTCCAGGGAAGAGGAGCAGTGACCTGGCAGTCTGCTACCCGTCTTGATGCCCAGGGTCTCAGCTCCCAACTTGAAGTCTGAGGAGTCTGCGCACAGCTTGAGCTCCAGTGGCTGCCCAGCGGCCTGCGACATCCAGGCTCTTAAGGCTGCAGAAGTTCCATCTGGCCGGCTCCGCTCCCTAACTCCGCTGGCGGCTCCCAGAATCCCCACTCCTGAGGTTAACCATGGCACCGCCCTGGTGCCTGAGTTGGAGTTGGGACGTCCAGGAGAGGCGGCCTCCACCCCGACTTTTTATGGGGATAGGAGTGTGGGGACGTCTTTACCAGTCACTGGTCCTGGGCAGGCTGAAGGCCGCAGGTTGGGGCAACCAACTGCAAAAGCCTCAGGGTGAGGTGAGTGTAATCAGAGTAATCGGAGGAGCCATGCCCTGAGGATTGGGTAGGATTGATTTCTGAGCTGGAGGTTTCATTTCTTGAGTTTGGGGTGGTAGAGATGTTTTTGGATAAACTTCCGGATTGGTTCCTGTTCATAGACCATACCTGCCTGAGACTCTGCTGAGGAAAAGGCCACTTCTCAGGGGCAATCCCCTCATGCTGCCTTATTGCTCTCAATGCTTCCTCACCACCATTGCCCCCAAATGCCACCCAGGACCAGCTGAAGGCTCAGATCATAGAAGTGCAGATGGTGGGGGTACCCTTTGCTCCTTGCATCCTGAGAGGTTTGAGATGGGAGTGGGGATTGGATGTTTTTGCACCAACTCACTTATAGGATGGGTGATGGCACACACCGCAAGACAAACCAGCAGGTGACACATGGAGGGCCCTCAGAGGACCTTGATGATATCACTCTCCAGGCAAGGATTCCTAAAGGGGAACACTGAGGGTCTAGGAGAGAAGATGAACCCTGTGGCTCCTGCTCAAGATGGTATTCAGAGAGATGCTCCCTCAGGTCAGGGACAGGATAGAACAGGAATGAAAGCAAGGGACACAATAGAATAGGAATGGAAACAGGGGAACCCACTTCTTTTTCTCACTCTAGTCTAGGGTCCAGGACAGCCTGAGCAGGGGAGGGCAGAGGCTCTCCACCCCCACTTCACTTCCTGGGGGAAAGGGACCTGTTTGTAAGCTGGCATTCTAGGAAGCCAGTGTGCTTGTGCAAGGAGCTTGGGTCCTTGCACACTTCTTCCAAGGTCCCAGTGAGAGTGAAATGCAGGAAATCTACCAGCATTACAACGAAGGGGCACCTGGCCATTGGGCAGATGGGCCCCCAGGCCTGCTCCAGGTGCCTCCTGGTGAGCTGAAGCTCCACCAAGGCACAGAGCTCAGGTGGTGCAGGGGCAGGGGTGGGCACAGTAGCTGCCCATTAGTGTTGACCAGGGAGAGGCAGGTATACAAAGGATCTGTAAATGGCCACCAAAGAGGATGGTGTCCCCTGTGTGGCTAAAGGTCTTGATACAGGCACAATGTGTACGTGAAGTGGCAGGGACACAAAGAATATCATCTTGCTGCCACCTCAAGGAACAGGACATGCCAGGTCTCCTGCCGTGCTGCTGGCCTGAGAGCTTTCCTCCTCCAGGCTTGATTCGAAGCTACCCAAGGAGGTCTCTTCATACCTTGTCCTTTCTGCTTCCAATCAACCAGAATACTTGAAGCACCCCAGTCCTTGTGGAATCACAGATGCTGTCATAGAGACCAGCTCCAAAGCACTTTGTGTCATGGAGTTCTGAGTACTGGGTAATGGAAACGCAGAAGGGAGGATATGGGTACCTGGGGTCTGGGAAAGCCTGGGGACTGTGAGGGGGTGGAGTGAGGTGGGAATCAATGCCAGGTAATTTGGTCTGCTAGGTACCTGGAAGAACCTGCAAACAACTGGCCTACATCTGTTACCCTGGCAACAACACTGACCTTGACCCTCCCCAGGCAAGATATATTTTAGCTTACAGCCCTGGTAACTCAAGTGCTCCCCAGGGACAGGAACTGGCAGAACCTCAGCTCTGCTGGATGAGAACACTTCTCCCAACCTGGGGGTGGGGGATATCTACCTTTGAGTCCCATGCCAGGGGCAGTGCACCACGTTCTAGGAGCCAATGGAAGAATGTTACTGGGGAAGGAATCTACAGAAGGACACTGGGCTGTTCCAAATGCCCTCCCTTCCCATCCTGAATCCTTACTCTTCTGTGGTGGGGAATGCTGGGATGGCCACACATTTAGCCCCTACCCTTACCCCATAGTTTCTAGGTCTGGCCTGACAGGCTCCAACGTGGAGACATCCTGGGGCCTGACTCCTGCTTCCTCACTCACGGGGGCAGCCCACAGGTGAAACGCTGACGTCTAGAGCCAAGCCTGAGGACTTCTGACTGCAGCACATGGTCAGTGTTGGTTAGAAGCACATATTAAAGATTTACCAGAAGGCTGGTGTGAGCCTGGGTGATTCACTACAGCCTGATGTGTGCAGTTAGTTCAAATTTGCAACCCCCCAGGCAAGGGTGTGTAGAGAGGAACACAGCCTAGTCATTTAGACTTTTTTTTTTAGAGAGAGTGTCTCACTTCGTTGCCCTCAGTAGAGTGCCATGGTGTCACAGCTCACAGCAACCTCCAGCTCTTGGGCTCAGGTGATTCTCTTGCCTCAGCCTCCTGAGTAGCTGGGACTACAGGCACCTGCCAGAACGCCCGGCTATTTTTTTTGTTGCATTTTGGTTAGGGCTGGGTTCGAACTCACCACCCTCAGTATATGAGGCTGGCGCCCTACTCAGTGAGCCACAGGCACCACCCCATTTAGACATTTTCTATCAGAATTGGGATTTTTCCATTCTATGTCACTTGCCAGAGGAGGTGGCTTGATGGAGGGCAGAAGCCTGAGGCACTGGGGCTCTTCTGAGCTGAGGAAGGCAGCTGTAGCCCTAACTCAACCTGTGCTCAGGGAGCTCTTGGGTTTTTCCTCCCCTGGGGTCTGAGGCTAACTTAGCCTCCTGGTCATCCAGCCCTGGCCAGTGTGTTGGCTGCAGTTCATGTTGGACAGGGTGACTGGGTGGACCTGGGCCAGGCACCAGGCCATGAGGAAATTCCTGGGAGATAGCACAGATATGATGGAAATAGTGAAAAGCCTTTCAGTTCCAAATCTCAGTGGTCTTAGAGTCAGGAAAGGGTGAAGGACACTGAGGAAAAAAATAACAAAAAGTCTCCTCCTACTACTGTACCATGACAGATTTCAGCTCCCCTCCCCTCCTTGGCTCTGAGCAGATAAGAAGGAATGGCTAACAGAAATAAGGAGGACAGAGATAATCCAAGGTGGCAGAGAAAAATACTGGAGAAGGGGAACAGAGAGCGCATGAATAATCCAGGAACAAGGGGGATGGTCTGCCCTAGGAGCCTTCATCAGGAGATGGAAGGAGGCAGAAGCTGGGAGACCAGGAACACAGACACAGACAGGGTGGATGCTGATCCTTGAAAAGGCAGGGAGGCCACACCTGGTGAGGCAAATAGCAGCTAGAGGTACTTCCAGAAAAGTCTGCAGAGTACACAAACTGATAACCCAATTCCCACATCTCTTTGCTGTTCTCTGTGGAAGACCAAAAGAAATCCCAAGAATAAACAGCAAAGGGCCTGACAGTGGTGAAAGACGAAGGGCCTCTCTTGGCCTTGGGCCAAACAGAATGACTGAATCCTAGGCCTCTCCTGAACCAGATGAAGTATTTACCCCTTGCAGTCTGACTTGTCACCACACAAACAGTGCCAGATCCCATGGCTGTTGACACATCCCCAAGTGGAAAAAGTCTGAGGAGGGGCAGAGAATGTCCCAGGTACAGGAATGGTCTATTCCCATGTCCATGTTGACAGTAACCTCCTTTGCTCACCCCTAGCCACATTGGAAATTGCCCCCCCTCACTACATCTACCAAAGCTCCAGCCCCCTGAGGGGTAGTCCCTTTCTCACCACACTCCTCTCCATCACTGAGGCAGTCCAGATAGGGACTAGCTCTGTCCTGTCTTTGGCCAACCACAGCATTGTCACCACCCAGGCAGTCCAGACCAGGAAAACCAAGTAAAGGATCAGTCATGTTGACCAACCTGTGGCCCCTCAAGCTAGCCCAAAGTAAGAGCATGACAGCCATTTTCTTTTTCTTTCAAATGCAGTTATTTTCCAACATTGCCTGCAGTGAGCTTTGGTGCAGAGATTTAGGGGTAGGGAAGGCACATGGGAAAAAGTGAAAAAGAAAAAAATACCCAGCCAATTGCACAAAGCCTTTCCCTGGAAAAGCCTAGATTCTGGGGTGATTAGGACATGTGGCTGCCCTCTCCTCACCCCTGGAGCTCTGGTTTTGATGGTTGAGGCACAGATGGGAGACGTCTGGGAGAAGAATGGCTGGATGTGTGTGTATATATATGTATGTGCGTGTGTGTATGTATGTGTGTATATATGTGTGTGTGTGTGTGTGTGTGTATATATATATATATATTAGGCTATATTAGAAAATTGTCTCTATGTATAAGTATAAAACACTGGTATCCAAACATGACACCAATGGCTAACTAAAGTGCTTGTGAGGAGCTGGGCCTGTGTGTACATGGGTAAAACTATTCATCCTGAGTGCCCAGGACAGGAGGAGCGCTGGAGAAGCAAAACAATGGCAGGTGGTAGAGGAAAGCGTGGTCTTGGTCCCAGAGTCATCTGGTCACTGTCCCTGTCAACACCATGCTTCATCTTTACCCTACTTTCCCCACTGTACTCTGTCCACATGGATGGAGCACAGTGTTAGGGAACTGGGCACGGGGGAAAAACTGTTTCCATGGAGAAGGCCAGTCTGTATCATGGCTTCCTCTGCCCATGGGGCTGGGGATGAAGAGAGGAGGGCTTATTAAAAATACCATGGTTCCTCCATGAATCCCTACCATCACTCCTGCTGGGGCTCCCTCCTGGTGGGGGAAGAAGGAGGAGGGAGGGAGGGAGCCTTTGAGGCAGCTGACTGAAGGGCTGCCGGTTCACCTGTAAGCCCCAAGCAAAGCATTGGCACCTCCACCATCCCCAAGACCCTGACCCTGAAGCACAGGGCTGGTGCTGGTCACAGACCCACAGGCAAGTGGTCACCAAAGCTCTGGGGCAGAGAGGCCCCAGAGCACAGGGAAGCGGCCTCTAAGGACACAGTGCTACAAGAATGGGTTGGTGGTTGGAGGTTTGGAGGCAAATGGGCTTGATGAGGATCCAGTCTGGAAAGAAACAGAACAAATTAGGGTCAAAGAGGTGGAGGCTAGAGAAGAAACCAGTTCAGGACTCCTTTCTCCTTCAAAATTGCTGTGCAAGGGGAAGTAGGAAAGTGAAGGAGAGAAGCCCTCAGAGGGGCAGGAGAGGACATAACAGGGCCTGGAACCAACCCACCCACGCTGGCTTGGACAATGCAGAACTTCTGTCATCCCCTTCTGGAAGGATTCTGTCCCTACTCTTCAGAGTGAAAGCTCACCCCCCAAACCATAGGGGCACTCACCATGAAAGGGTTGGTGGAGATCCCAGCTGGCTGGCTCAGTGGCCTCTGCCCCAGTTTGGCCGATCCTAAGTCCCCAAAGGAAGAGCCTGGGAGGCAAGAGGGACAACTGAGCTGACATGAGCCCGCCTCTCTGCTGCTGCTGTTGACCAGCTCTGCCCACCTTCCTGTGGGATGGGCACTGGCTATATCCCAAGGTGGACAGTAGAAGGGGGCCTTCCTGGATGAAGGGAATAAAGGTACTGAGCAGTCAGAGCACACGGGCAGGTGGTTTGCTTCCCTGGCCTCACTACTGCTCAAAAAGGGCACCAGTGGGCAGTACCTGTGGCTCAGTGGGTAGGGTGCCAACCCCATATACCAAGGGTGGTGGGTTCAAACCTGGCCCCAGCCAAACTGCAACAAAAAATGGCCAGGCGTTGTGGCGGGCACCTGTAGTCCCAGCTACTTGCAAGGCTGAGGCAAAAGAATCGCCTAAGCCCAGGAGTTGGAGGTTGCTGTGAGCTGTGACACCACAGCACTCTACCTAGGGTGACAAAGTGAGACTCTGTCTCTTACAAAAAAAAAAAAAAAGGCACGGGCTCTGATGCCTATGAGGTATGATCTGCACAGAGTAGGAAGGGGTGAGAAAGGAGGGTGCATCTCTTACCATTCTGCTGTGGAGTCAGCGAGCTTTGTGGGGAAAACATCGGTGGTGGGAAGGTGCTGGCAAATGCCCCAGAGGGTGGCACTGTCTGGGGAAAGCCAGGCCCAGCACTGCTCATCCCAAAGCCAGGCCCTGTGGAATGGGAAACATGAAGTTCAAGAGGACTTCTGCAAGGTGGGTTGGAGAACTATTTTTCCTAAATCCCTCCATGATGGAAAATTGGGATAGATTTTTTCTTTTCCCTAACAAAAGTTACCTGGTAGAAGTACTCTGAATGAGCCATGGAATGTTCAGCTTCTCACAAAACGGACCAAACCTGCCCTCTCCCCACCCAGGAGAGCACAGTGGTTATATACATGAGCACAGAATTAGGCCCAGATTCCTATTACCTACTAAACTGCATAAACTCAGGTACATTTCTAACTCTCTCTGTGCCTTGGTTTCCTCATTTCTAAAGTGGGGACAGTATCTATTTCCCAAGGCTGCTATGAAATTAAACAATGGCTATAAACCACTGGGCACTGGGCCTACCATGTGGTCAGCTCCAGATCTCTTAAGCTCTTGTTGTGTTCTCTCTCTGGCCTGGAGGTTTCAGGGAGCAGTGGGGAGGGCCACAGTGAGAGGAGACCACAGGACTCAGGCTGACAAGGCAGGGAACAGGGCTGTGGTTTGAGGTGACTTAAGTTTGGGGTACAGAACCAAGAGAGGCTAAGTGCCCAGAGGGATACTGCTATGGCTTGGAGATAGGAGAGTCACTGCCACTGTTGTTCTAAAACACTAAAATAATCTTCAGCTTTGTCTCAGGTAAGTAGTAGTTTTTTTTCTAATTCTAAAATATGATTCTGTGATTCAGGTGCTAGGTGGCCTGGTATGAGTGGGCAGGGGCTCTCTGCCACTTCTGATAGCATGGGACAAGGGGTTAAGGGAGTGGCTGCATGGGAATATGCACCCTGGAAGAGTCTCACATGGTCAGGGCAGGGGATCTCTGGGTAGAGGAACATGATGGAGGCTTACCTGGGGCCAAGCCATTGGGCTGGAATGGATTGGTGGAAGGCAGCTGGGGCTGGGCAGCAGGGGCTGCAAATGGGTTGGTGAAGGCTGCACAGGACAGGAGGGTAAAGGTTGGAGAAAGGTATTTATTTTCTTGTTTGCTTAATTCTGTGTTGACTGAGTATTGCTCTAAATCTTGGTGCATATCTTTCTTCACCTTCCTCCCTGTCCAGAGTCCCCAGTCTCTTCCTGGCTTTGGATCCCCTCTCTGGGTCTCCATAGGCAGGACTCACCTCCAAAGGGAAGCCCTGTGCTGCTGCTGCCACCAGTCGTAGCAGACTGGAGTGTGGGGACCTGGCTGGTCATCCCGAAGATGCTGCAATATGGGGAGAAAAGTCAGCATGCACATTGTCTAGGACCAAGGATCCAAGCTGAGCAAGGGACCAGGAGACAGCCAACCCATACCACTCCCAAGGATGAGAAGGGTGAGTGAGAGAGAGGAGAGGAGAGGAGAGGAGCCAGGAGGTGCTGATTAGAGGTGCTGATTAGAGGTGCTGGGAGGCAAGGCAGAGTACCCAGTGTCTGGACCTACCTGCCAGGCATACCTCCAGCTGAAACCCCTGGTCCCAAGAAACTGCCCATATCTGCATGGCTGTTTGGCTGACTTGCAGGTACAAGAGGAGTGGCACCAAATGGAGTCACCTGGCTGCTCCCTGGGCAATCATGGGAAATACAACAGGGAATGCTAAGGTAAGACAGGATGGAAGGGGCAGGAAAGGAGATGGAGTTGGCGGTGCAGGGGAGGAGCAGTGGAATGATGGTATGAGAGGTACCCAGTGGGTTCTCTGAGCCAGCCTATTTTCCCAGAGCCCACCCAGTTCAGCAGGGCTTGTTTCCCACTGAGGATTCTGGGCAAGGAGATAGCTCAGCCCATCCTGATCTCCCCTATGCTCAAAGCTATTTCTGCTGAGTGAAAAGCAGCCCTCCTTTGTGTTAGGCCATCCTCCCTGCTGCTCTAGTTTGGTTTAAATGTCCCATTTTTTTCCTCATTAGATAAAAACATTTGTCCTTTCCTCAAACCTGCATTTCCATTTATTGAGACATCACACAAAAGGGCAGGTAGAGGAGCTGTGAAGGATAGCAAGGCCTGAGCACATTCAGAAGCCTCTCCTGGGCTGTGGAGCTGATGAGTTTCTAGCTACCAGTACCATTCCTTCCCCCACTGAGCCACCTCCTCTTGGGAGGCCACCCTTATGCCCTGAGCTTGGGCATGCCTGCTCATGGGGCTAGGCCACCTCCCATATTCTCCTGCTTTTCCTGTCTTCATAGCCAAGAAGAAAAAGCATAGAGGCCCAGCCCCATGGGAGGTTTTACAAATAGCCCAAGAAGCAAGTGTCTTGGAAATTTCAAGCAATCTCATCTCATGGGAAGAGGTCTGAGTCCCTGCCATTTTAGGAAAGCCTCTTCATTTATATGTCAAGGTCTCATCTGTATCATCAGGACCCTGTCGGCCACCCTGGGCTACTGTGAGGGTAAAATGAGACAACAAATAGAAAAAGGTTTTATTTTTTTGAGTGCTGGAAGATGCACTTATGGAAGTTAAACAAACTTTGCCTGGAGTCTATTATGTGACGGTGCTCAAAAATTGCTTGCTGAATGAATATGTGAGTTGGCAGAATCAGGAAAACTGGATTCTAGCTGTGGCTCTACCACTTGCTACCATGTGCTATGTGACTCCAGCAAACCATCTCACTCTTCTGAGCCCTTTTGTGGGATGGTTGTAAAGACCATTAGAGATAAATAAAAGGGTATTGAAATTTGTGAAGTATAACACAAACGTGAGGGATTATCATATTTATGATGCAAGAACTGCTTCTAAGGTCAGAGAAGCAAGAAAAGGTTTCAGAGGAAACACATGATGGCTGACACAGATTAAAACATAAGTGAACAAGATACTACCCTAACCCTCTTGAAGTCTTTGCCTTCAATGAGAGGCCTCACCCATGACCTTAGCTGGCTAGCTCCTACTTACCCTTCAGTCTCAAAAGAAACAAGTCTTTGGATGGACCTTCCCTGACCCACTGATGTGAATTTGGCTCTGGTTTCCTTTCACAGTACCCTGCTTATTTCCTTCATAGCACTTGGAATATTTGCAGTGATAAGCTTTTGTTTATTTTGGTACCAACTGTGTCCCTACTAGACCATTTCCACTGCTAGGATTTTCTTATAGGCATAACTTGCAAATATACAAAACATGATACACATAAAGGGTTAGCACTATAGTACTGTTTAACAGCAGGAGACTGGAAACATCCTGAATCTGTATCAGTAGACACTGATTAAATAAAATTTATAAAATAGATAATTATGGAGCTATAAAAAAGAATGAAGAAGCTCTTGTTGTACTGATATAAAAAAGATCTAATAGTACTATTAAGTTAAAAAAATCAAGGTATAGAATAGTATGCATATTATGCCATAAAATGGTTTTAAAAGTGGGAAAACAGGTTCAATGCCCTAGCTAAGTGGTTAGGGTGCCAGCCACATGCACTGGTGCTGGTGGGTTTGAACCTGGCCCAGGCCTACTAAACCACAATGACATCAACAAAAAATAGCTGGGCATTGTGGTGGGTGCCTGTAGTCCCAGCTACTTGGGAGGCTGAGGCAAAAGAATCACTTAGGGCCAAGAGTTTGAGGTTGCTGTGAGCTGTGATGCTATGGCACTCATCCAAGGGCGACAGTGAAACTCTGTCTCAAAAAATAAATAAATAAATAAAAAGGTGGAAAAAACAGAAAATAAGAAGAATGAATAAATGAAGGTCACAGGCTCCTCTTGCTAGAGGGATGGCTGCAGAGAGAAAATGAGACATTGGAGACCAGCATGAATAAGACTGTGGAAACATTTTGTAGGATGAGAAACCTTGAGCACCTTTGTAGGAAGAGGGTGGATATAAGCAGAGGTGGAGAAAGTAGAGGTGAAGTCCTGTTAAGATAGCTGATAGGATGAAATGCTGCAGAAAGTGGAAATGATGAGGGGGTAGCATTTGCAAAAGAGGGATCACTTTTTTGTGAGAGGTAAGAGGGAAAAAAACGGCAAGGAAAAGAAAAAGATACAAGATAAGGAAAGGGAAAAGCCAGGGTGGTTCTCAAATCTTCCTTGCTCCCTGGCCTTCTAGGACCACTAATTTCTTGTCAGTTAAGTATTGGGCTTTTCTGAATACTCTACAACTGAACCTAAATCTCCTTGCTCTTCCTTTTCTGAAGGCTATTTTCATTTTTTTAAGTTTAATTTTTTTTTTTTTTGAGACAGAGTCTCAAGCTGTTGCCCTGAGTAGAGTGCCGTAGCATCGTAGCTCACAGCAACCTCAAACTCTTGGGCCCAAGTGATTCTCCTGCTCAGCCTCCCAAGTACCTGGGACCATAAGTACCCACCACAATGCCTGGCTATTTTGTTGTTGTTGCTGCAGTTGTCATTGTTGTTTTAGCTGGCCAAGGCCAGATTCAAACCTGCCAGCCTCGATGTATGTGGCTGGCGCCCTACCCACTGAGATATGGGCACTGCCCTGTTTTTATTTTTTTAAGGGGATCCTCCATGTGCCAGGTATTAAGCTTAAACAAGGGGAAAATGGGCCCTAAGTTGCAGAAGCTCAATATCCAGCAGGGAAGAGAAAAAATGCCCAGTGTCTACCTACTGCTAGGTTGTCAGGGCTAGTTTCTTCTCACTGAGGGTTGGCACTTCCAAGATAATGCTTTCCTCTACCATCTCCTTTCCAAATGCCTGGGCTTTCTAGATGAACAACCTTTCCATGCGAGACAATAACACCACTGGGCATACATGGTCATCAGTCCTTTCAAATCACAGGATATAAGACAGGCTGGCAGGCCAGCAGAGTCTGGTGCTGGATCTTGCACTGATTCTCTAGGCCCAGGCCTTTCCCCTGCTCCATTACCTCATATTACAGTATATGGAATTTCCACACGAACACAGTTCTCTCCTCTGATGAGTCAGATTCTTCAGTACTGACCTGGGCCTTCATGTTCTAGGAGCTTCCCCAGACAGGAACAGGCCTTCAACCCTACCAGGCTAAAAGAGAAGCTGAGCTTCTCTGGGCTGCAGAGCATGCTGTACCTTCTGGGGACACTAGGGGGCAGAACAGTTCCTAACCCAGGTGGCCTGAGCCCCTTGCACAGATCCCCCATTCTCACAAAGGAGGGGGTGGCTCCTTGGAATACCTGTGCTCTTGTTTGATTTTCATATGCTTCTTACACACTTCCAGAGCCTCACTCCATGCAGGTGGATTTGTACACATGCCTTATAACAGTTTCAGGGGAAAATACAGTTTTTAAAACCACCCCTCTGCATCCTCCCCCTCCGTTATATAAAAATAAAACCAGGCTTGTCAGAAAAGACACCCACCTCTCAAGATCTCCTTTCCTACCTGACACTCATTTTTTTTTTGACAGGCTGGAGTGCAGTGGCATGATCATAGCTCACTGCAGCCTCAAACTCCTGGGCTCAAGCAATCCTCCCACCTCCTAAATAGCTAGGACCCCAGGCACATGCCTCCATGTCTGGCTCATTTTTTAACTTTTTGTAGAGACAAGGTTTTGCCTCACTGCCCAGAACCCCTGGCCTCAAGTGATTCTCCTGCCTCAGCTTCCCAAAGTGTTGGGATTACAGTAGGAACCACTCTACCTGGCCTCAATATTTCTTTATATCACACTCACAGGAACACCTACAGGATCATGGTATAGTGGAAAGTGAATGCAGTTTGCCACTTAGCATTAGATTTTGGTCATGTCACTGGCCAAGTTGAGCTGGTTTCCTCAACTTCAAAAGGAAGCTCTTTCCTTCCTTTCATAATACATCAAATCTCCAGTAATGGCAGGATCCTCTTAAATGTGGGTTGACTCTGGATTTGGCTGTAGATTGACTGCTTTTTGAGGACCAGCTACTGGAGAAAGGGTTTAATACCTGGGATGTCTGTGGGGTTGAGACTTTCCTTCTCTCTGAGTCTTCCCTGAAAGCTCTGTCTTTAAAGCAACCAACTGTACTAAGAAAGCATTTCTCAAGGCATTTTTAAACAACCTTGTA
Source organism: Perodicticus potto (assembly GCA_963574655.1). Taxonomy (NCBI): domain Eukaryota; kingdom Metazoa; phylum Chordata; class Mammalia; order Primates; family Lorisidae; genus Perodicticus; species Perodicticus potto. The sequence continues at coordinate 8,557 of CAUYRH010038593.1, read as the reverse complement.
TAGGCTGTTTCATAGTGCTTCCATTTCATATACCTTTCTTGCTAAATTGGGTATTCCTGTACCAATTTATACTTCTGCCAACAGTGCACAAAAGGATCTATTTCCTCACATAATGTTGGATATCATCAATCTTAACGTTTTTGCCAATAGAATGTACAAAATTATATTATTCCAACTTGCATTTCTTCAATTAGTTAGGTTGAGACTATTTTCATATTTTTTCAGTATATTACTTGCTTGAATCCCTTGTATGTTATTTTTTTATATTTATAGATGTTTTACAAATACTTAGTGGACATTCACTTTTATCTGTTATTAGTGTTATATCTTCTTCTTATTTGTTTCATACTTTTAAGCTTTATATGATATATTTTATCATACAGAATGTGACCTATGCAGTTTTTTTTTTTTTGGTAGAGACAGAGTCTCACTTTATTGCCCTCGGTAGAGTGCCGTGACGTCACACAGCTCACAGCAACCTCCAACTCCTGGGCTTAGGCGATTCTCTTGCCTCAGCCTCCCGAGTAGCAGGGACTACAGGCACCCACCACAATGCCCAGCTATTTTTCTGTTTTGTAGTTTGGCAGAGGCTAGGTTTGAACCTGCCACCTTCAGTATATGGGGCCGGCGCCCTATTCGATGAGCCACAGGCGCCACCCGACCTATGCAGTTTTTTGTTAGAATTTATTGGAGATTTTGTTTCCTAGTATATGGTTAAATGATAAAAGGGTTATATGTTTGAAAATAAATATCTTCTTTTTGTTGGTTATAAAGTTCTATTTACATTTATTAGATAAAAACTATTAAACTATTATTCAAATCTACTTCCTTTCTTGTCCATCTATCTATCTGTTAATCTTGTGAGAAAGCATATTATGATCTCCTATTCTATTGGTTCATTACATTCTCATTGTGTCTAATCAGTTTTGAATCTCCAGGTTATGTTGACAGTTACTTTAAGGACATCATTGTGAGAATGTCTTTGTGAATTTAACTTTTATCAATATAAAATGTCTTTTCCTGCTTCCATCCAAAAAAATTAAAATAAAAACAAAAGCAACCACCAGCTCACAGTGGCACAGTGCAAAGGCAGAGTGACAATCAAGAAGTATGGGCTCTGATCTCTGTGGGCTGCACAACTAGGCAAATTGCTTAACCGCCGCATCTGAAAGATGACTAAAGGTTAAAGATTCCTTCTAAACTCAAAAGTTTATGATCAGAGTACTTTGGGTAGGTTATGAGGTGGGAAGAATAACTTACCAAAGCTGTAACTTCCAGTTAGCATCCGACTGGCTGGCAGTGAGGTAGAGAAGGGAAAGGGTGGGTAGAGGAAGAGAGAGAGAGAGAGACAGCATAAGTCACTGGCTTTTCCCAAGACAGCTAGGCAGAACAGTGCTCCAGCTGCCCTTCCATGTGTCCAGGATGTCCAAAGGCAGAGGGAAGCCCAAAGGCTATTAAGACTGGATGTCTGGGAGCTTGGGGAGGAGCCAAATACTTTAGGAAGAACTTTAGAGTCTCTTGCAATTGCTAACTGACACAGATAGAATTTATAGGCCTTTGCTGTTAGAGAGATGAGTAAGGACTTCTGGAGACCATCTTGAACCTTGACCCTTTTGGGCAGTATACCATGCAGAAAATTTAGAAAAAAAAATCATGTCCATTCTCAAATTTCCTTGGACTTGTGTCTTCTATACTTCCTAGTCAGAAATTTCCTAGTGTATAATCTGCATAGCTCCTGGTACAATTTTAGTAATTTTGCTTATGTGAAAAAAAAAGAACAGAGCCCCCTCTTCCTAACAAGAATGTGTCAGACAACTGTCATCCTTTCCTGGATCTGCTTTTCTTTGTGCTTATATCTCCTGTTCTTTAGGTTAGTGAGGATGTGAATGAAGGGTGAGATATGTCCTTAACTAAGAGGTATGTATGTGGACAACTGGATGTAGTTAGAAGAGAGAAAGGAAACCAGTGGGGCAGAGTATACCTGCAGGTGTTGGCTGGGCCTGGAATGGGGCTTGGCCAGTTGGAGGGATGCTTCCAAATGCAGAAGAGCTGGGGCTACTGCCAAAGGCATCAAAGTTGGCAAAACCCCCATGTGAAGGTGTATGGCCTATAGTAGAGGAAGTAACAGGTTACATATAGAAATTGTAATGCACATCTATATGCCTACCAATTCTAAAGAGTAAGGGCTGCTCTTCTGATAATTCTGCCTTTCCTTAGGGTCTTCTTCAGAGGGAGATGGCAGTGGGGGAAGGGGACATCCAGAAGCCTCCAAGTTTACTCCCTGCCATCTCTTATCCTACTTCATGAGGCATTAACTTTTTTATCAGGGCCTAGTTTGTGACGGAATCATATAAAAAAAAATTATGTTTTCTTAGAAGAAGGAGCTTAAAAAATGAAAGGGAAAAGAGATACCACTTTGCTTAATCCTATATTACCTATCACTGATCTTCAGGAAGTGGGTAGGAGAAAAGAACATATGATAATCCCCCTCCTCCCATTTTAATAGAGAAAGCAATAAAAAAGGCTACTTCCAGTGTTCCAAAAGGAAGTACTAGAAGCCCCCAACTGTAATGCCTTATGGTCAAAGCCACAAGCACAATCCTGCTGTACTTATTTGACCTCAGCCTTGCTGCTTCAGAACAACCATCATGTCCACAAACAGGAAGAGATTTAGAGCCATGGGAAACTTGGTTAAACCTGAGGGGTTGAATTTCTTGTGTTATATGTACATAAGCTGTAGGGAGGTTCTCACTCCAAGTCCCACTGACCTCCAAAGGCTGGGAATGCAGCAAAAGCTGGTGCTGCCGGGGGAGTAGCAAAGGGGTCTCCACCGATGTCAGCCAGCAGGTCGGTACTGGCTTTCTTGACAGAGGAGTGAGAAGGTGGCTGAGAGCTCCGGGCCTGGGATGTACGAGCTTGAGACTGGCTGACAGACTTAGAGGAGAAGGAATTGCATTTAACACTTAGAATCTCAGACATTACTCAGGCCCCTCCATGACTCCCCTGGCTGCCCCCAGGCAGGTAGGCAGAGAGAGCATACAGCAAATAACTGTCCTTAACCAAGAGGATTCCCAGGCAGAAGTTGTCTTAGCTCCTCTCACACCTCATATCATCCTTGTCTGCTCAGTACGCCAGCTCCCAGAACCATACATTTTAGAACATATGAGCCGAGGTAACCCCGAGATATACAGCAATGTTGTCTAAAATTACTCCTGGAGCAGTTACCTCTTCATCTTTCCCAAGTATTAGATGCAGTGTCCGGGCCCCTTCTATGTTCCCTTAGAGGGAACGGTCTGATATGCGGTTAATACTCTGACTTCCTTAAATACTACTTCCTGTTGGGTTCTGTCTTCCAAAATACAGGAGATTAAAAGGTGATAAATGTAAGACATAGGTTATTGACACTCCTGTCTCTCAATTCTCAACATAAACATGAAGGGCAGATGTGTGCATTACCTGGCTGGAGATGGAGGCAGCAGCTGAGAGAGTTGGCACAGGATCACCAGGAAGTGTCCGAAGGGGCTTCCCTTCTGAGAGGGAGCCCTGGACGGGGGTGGAGGTACTGCCTTTGGTATAGGTGGGCCCCTTGATCTGGTCTGGGGGGACATACCTTTGGGAAAGAATGATTATGCTATAGTGAGAAGGATAAAACCTTGGACCATGCTCAGCTTAAGCATTTGGGAAAAAAAAAAAAAAAAAGGTTACAGGAGTGAATGTCCTTTCTCATTTTTTTTCATATTAATACCTCTTTCTGGGCGGCGCCTGTGGGCTCAGCGAGTAGGGCGCCGGCCCCATATACCAAGGGTGGCAGGTTAAAACCCGGTCCCAGCCGAACCGCATCAAAAATTAGCCGAGCGCTGTGGCTGGCGCCTGTAGTCCCAGCTACTTGGAAGGCTGAGGCAAGGGAATCGCCTAAGTCTAAGAGTTGGAGGTTGCTGTGAGCTGTGACTCCACGGCACTCTACCGAGGGCAACAGAGTGAGACTCTGTCTCTACAAAAAAAAAAAAAAAACCTCTTTCTGAGGATAATTTAATGACTTAGCAAAATTCTGCCTATCTAGGCTGGGTATGGTGGCTCACACCTATAATCCTAGCACTCTAGGAGGCTGAGGCTAGAGGATTGCTTGAGGTCAGGAGTTCAAGACTAGCCTAAGCAAGAGTGAGACCCCTGTCTCTACTAAAAATAGAAATATTAACCAGGTGTGGTGGTCCCAGCTACTTGGGAGGCTGAGGCAAGAGAATCACTTAAGCCCAAGAGGATCACTGAGGTTGCAGTGAGCTATGATGATGCCACTGCACTCTAGCCCAGGGTAATAAGAGCAAGATTCTCTCTCTCTCTAAAAAAAAAAAAAAAAAAAAGTTCTGCCTAGTTTGAGCATTCTTTTGAGCACCTGAGGATCATTTTTTTCAGCAGGAGTATTCAGTTTGCTCTGGTTTGTGTCTATTTTTCTTTCTTCTCCTCATCCATTTTTGATACTTCAAACCATCTGGGTTTCAAGCAATAACACATGCAATAGTACTGATAGACAGATGATCTTATTGTCCAGCTTCCTACTCAAGGCCCCCCTTTTTATTTCCTGGGTGTTTTTTCAGATTCCTCCTTCTCTGTCACACAGAAAAGGTGTCTGCTACATCATCCTCTAAGTGCTAACAATCTATACTTCTATCCTGCTAGCTCCTGATACTCTCAATAAAATCTCCTTTCCCTACTCTGGAAATATCATCTTAATCCTAAAGATTCCTAGCAGGGACTCCAAAATGTGGTTTTATTCACATCAGTCTTCTTGTGCTCTGTATAACTCTTCTCCACATTATAGTTACTCCCAATATGCACACATCCCAGAGATTAAACAACAGGAAGTGACCCTTGGGAGAGAAAAGGCAAAGAAGAATGGAAATGCTATTTTCTCCATCAGGAAAACTGAATACAGTTGTCCCTTGGTATCCTCAGGGGATTGGTTCCAGGATCCCCACCAGAGGATACCAAAATCAGAGGATGTTTAAATTGCTTGTATAAAATGGTCAAGTATTTTCATGTCACTTACATACATCCTCCTGTATACTTTAAAATATCTCTAGGTTACTTATAATTTTAATACAATATAAATGCAACACAAATAGTTACTATATTTTAAAATTTGTATTATTTTTCATTATCGTATTGTTATTTTCTTCTGATTTTTTTTTTTTTTTTTAGGACAATCTTACTTTGAGTCCTGGGTTGAGTGCTGTGGCATCATAGCTCACAGAAACTTCAAACCTTTGGGCTCAAGCAACCCTCTTGCCTCAGCCTCCCAAGTAGGTGGGAGGCACCTGCTACAATGCTCAGCTAGTTTTTTTTTTTTGAGACAGAGCCTCAAGCTGTCATCCTGGATAGAGTGCTGTGGCATCACAGCTCACAGCAACCTCCAATTCCTGGGCTCAAGCGAGTCTCCTGCCTCCGCCTCCCAAGTAGCTGGGACTACAGGCGCCCTCCACAACGCCCGGCCATTTTTTGGTTGCAGCCGTCATTGTTGCTTGGCGGGCCTGGGCTGGATTCGAACCCACCAGCTCAGGTGTACGTGGCTGGCGCCTTAGCCCGTTGAGCCATAGGCGCCGAGCTATCACCTAGTTTTTCTATTTTCAGTAGAGATCAGGTCTCGCTCTTGCTCAGACTGGTCTCAAACTCCTGAGCTCAGGCTATCCACTCGCCTCAGCTTCTGAGAGTGCTAGGATTACAGGCATGAGCCACCGTGCCCAGCTTTTCTGAATATTTTTGATCTGTGGTTGGTTGAATCTATGGATATAGAACCTGCAGATACAAAGGGATGACTATACATAAAAATCATGAAATGATTGGTCAGAGCATAAAGCTATAAGACATGCGCTTCCAGCCATCTCTCCCCCATGTACAAAATCAGCTGAGCTGTAAAAGTAAATTCCTATAGGCCTACCTTCCCATTCCAATCAGTACACTGTCACCCCAAAAGAGGGAACATCAAATCTGCAGGGTTAGCAACTGAGGACAAGTTGTCCTTTCATGGAGATTTATTATCGTGAAGTCAGAACTGACTGAATGAATGGAACAGAACCAATCCAAATCTAGCCTTTTTAAGAAGCCCAAATTGAACTCTGGATACTGGACTAGCAGATGAAAGATGTTTACACCTTTGTAGTCACCACTTTTTCTTCTCCTTACCATCTCTTCTTCTCATATTTTTCCTGGAGAAACTCCTTCACCTTCTGAGGATCCCTGGAATCTGGTATTAAAGATGTCCGAGCATCAAACAGACCTAGCCATATCTTCCTGCAAACCTAAAAGGTGACAGAGGTGTTGGAGCAGAAAGCATGAATTAAAAATGATGCCATTTCCAATTTATTCATCAATAAATATTTATTGATTGTGGACAGTGCTAGGATATGGGTATTCCTACAAACCAGACATGATCCCTACCCTCACACAGTTTATAATCTAATCTACCTTCACAGAGTTTTTAGAGAAATAAAAATAAATTTATAATAACATCTTATGATATATACTGAAAAAGGAAAATAGGGGACCATGAGAATTATGGAAAACTAACTTTGGATGGGGATAGGGTCAAAGGAAATTTTCAGAGCTCTGGCTTCCAAGACATCCTCCAGAGGCCCTTGATGGCACTCTCTAAGTAAGCTGATCACCAGTAAGCTAAGGGTACTACTAACACCAAGGATGGCAACTTCCAATCATCAGAATTAGCTGGGAAAAGGGTTTATGTCACTTTGAAGTAAACGACATAGACTTAAACCTAGGTTGTCAAGGCTCAAGTCAGCAGAGCTGGCTCCAGGAAATCTTAGAGGGGCTGGCCCAGTCAACTCTGAAAGCTCAACTGGAGCGCTACCTGTTTTCCCCTTCAGCATCCAGAGGGTACCCCCTATGGAGATATTGCTCCTTTTCTTGATTCTCACAATGGGTATAACTAAGATTCTGTAAAGATACATATATAAATAAATTTTACATACTAGAATCTTACATACTCAATCGAAAAGAAAACTGTAGGGTTTCTCTACAATCTTGAGGCCAGGCTCCATCTACAGATGGGGTAAATATAGCCTTCTGACCGTTCCATCAGTAGCAGCTCACCTCATTGCCATGAGATTGCAGGAATATTACTTCAGGCTCAGTGAAAGTTGTCATGGAGATGGACTTGACACGATGAGGAGGATTCAGTCCTCTCCTGTGGGAGAGAAACAGAAAGAAAGAGAAGTATAATACAGTTAGCACTGCAAGCTGTTTATGGGAGAAGAGGGAAGGAGAAAAGCACATAATCTAAGCTCAGATAGAACCTCCATCGGAAGCTACTTCTTAATTCCAGGAAAGAAGGGAAACAAGAATATTTTGGAGGCTTATCATAAAAGACAGGGAAGGGAGAATCAGGAACATAGTGTGATTCCATTTGTTTTGGAGAGGGAAGACAGAGCCTGCCCATCCAGAAGCTTCCTCTAGCCTGGCCTCGATCCAATAGTTTTGGTGTTCAGTCTGTAGGCCGAGGGAGTGCTTTTGGAACTCAGACATGTGACCACTTCCCATTTCCTGTTTTATCACTGTTTTAGACCTGTAGCACATCTCCCAAGGTCCCAGAGCCCACAAGAACAGAAACCCTCAAGCATGAGGGAAGGCAAAAGGAAGACCCATGACTATTCCTGATAACACTCACAAAGATAGGATTTGGTAACAAAAACAGAGTCCTTAGGCCAGCTGCCCCTACTCTTAATATACATAAGGGTGGAGTGGCAATAGGGACATAGAGGGTACCTCTCTTTCAGGAAGCTATCTCTGAGAAAAGAAATATTCAGCTTTCTTGTTTTTAGATATTTTATTTTATTTTATTCTTTTATTTTTTTGAGACAGAGTCTCAAGCTATCACCCTGGGTAGAGTGCTGTGGCATCACAGCTCACAGCAGCCTCAAACTCTTGGGCTTAAGCGATCCTCTTGCCTCAGCGTCCCAAGTAGCTGGAACTACAGGCACCCGCCACTATGCCCAGCTATTTTTCGGTTGTAGTTGTCATTGTTGTTTGCCAGGCCTGGGCTGGATTTGAACCCACCAGCTCCAGTGTATGTAGCTGGCGCCCCAGCCACTGAGTTACAGGCACCAAGCCATTGTTTTTAGATCTTTCAATAATGCAGGAAGAAATCAAGTACAACTATGAGATGTGAGACTGGCATGGGCGGGATGCTGTAGTGATGCTTTTGTGCTTGTTCTATATGTTCTGTTAACTCCCTAGGAGTTTGTTTCTGTCTACACAACCCCTGTGGAAATTACATCCTTCCCCAGACTCAGATGGTTTCTGGAGTGTTCTAACAGAAAACTTGGGGCAAATCTAGAAAGGGTTTCATAGGTTTCCCTTTTCTTGCACCTTAGGTTTTTTTTTTTTTTTTTGAGACAGAGCCTCAAGCTGTCACCCTGGATAGAGTGCTGTGGCATCACAGCTCACAGCAACCTCCAACTCCTGGGCTCAAGCAAGTCTCCTGCCTCCGCCTCCCAAGTAGCTGGGACTCCAGGCGCCCGCCACAACGCCCGGCCATTTTTTGGTTGCA
>CAUYRH010038592.1:0-17095 GCA_963574655.1 Perodicticus potto | reverse complement strand
TTTTTTTTTTTTTTTGAGACAGAGCCTCAAGCTGTCACCCTGGATAGAGTGCTGTCGCATCACAGCTCACAGCAACCTCCAATTTCCTGGGCTTAAGCGAGTCTCTTGCCTCCGCCTCCCAAGTAGCTGGGACTACAGGCGCCCGCCACAACACCCGGCCATTTTTTGGTTGCAGCCGTCAATGTCGTTTGGCAGGCCCGGGCTGGATTCGAACCTGCCAGCTCAGGTGTACGTGGTTGACGCCTTAGCCCGTTGAGCCACAGGCGCCGAGCCATATCACAGTATTTTCATAGGCTTTGAACTTGTAGCATTGCACTCTTCCTATTTCCTGTGTTTGGGAAAACGATAAATAAGTAGCTACAACCAGTCTCTTGTGTTGTGTAGTTCTGAATTTCCAATTCCCTGTAAGACTCTATGCTGTCAATATCATTTTTCTTACTTTTTCACAAGTCAGTTCTTGACTATGAATTTTGCATTTTTATTAGTGCTGTTATCTCTTACTTCTTCATATCTCTAAACCTGTAGTCATCTCTGACTTAGATTACTATCTTTTCATAAACTATATTGGAAATACCGTAACATATCCAAGAGGGTTTTTTTTTTTTTTAATTTTTCTGATCTGCTTGTATAATTTCTGACTTTAATTTCCTTCAACCACATTCATGTGTCCAAATCATAACAATATTTTAAAATCCAGCTAAAACGTCATAACTTGCCTGGTCTCTCTTGATTCTCTCAGTATAGAGCAGCTCCTTTCTCAACTTTACTATTTTAAGATTACATTCTAAATATCTTTTGCTCTGAGAACAACTTTACTGTAGTGTCATTTTCTTTCTGGAGCCACATGATGGCATTTATGTCTTTCTGTATAGATCATGTCATTATGAAACACTGCTCACTGATGTATAGTAAAATTAACGCTTGCTGAGTGATGTTTTGGCAAAGTTTTCTCTAATTATGTTTTTAACTAATTTTAATATTATGAAAAGATAAATATCAACTGACAGTAAGCAAATATAAAAAATCACATTGTCATTAACAACACTGAGAATTACATTTGTTATAATACATAGTTACCGTGCGCTAACCGATTACACCACTGGAGCACTTAAATTTGTTATAATAAATATTTTTATTTGGGAAAAATGAAAATAAAATTTTCTCAAATTATAGGGGCAGTTAACAGGTAGGAAGTGTGATAAAAAAGAATGAACCACCACAGACCAATAAATAAAAAGGATAAAGAATTTACTGGCAATAGCTTGAATGTACATAATCTTGAAGGGAGATTTCTCCTCTATCTCATGTAAAACATATCTTATTAGGATTTCCACTCACATGAAAAAGACAGAGTCCACATGTAAATAGAAATTTTATTTTATTTATTTAATTTTAAACAAAGCAACTAGATAAGAAGAAAGCAAAAATCATAATGATATTGTGAATTTCATTAAAAGTGTCATTTAGAAATAATTTCAATTCTCTGAAAAAGAATTTTCAATTTCGATATAAGTGTTGAAGCATAAATGATAAATGTGCCCTAAATTTACAAAACTTAAGAGACTCGTGGTAATGGAAAGAAAGACTGGATTCATATTATCATGCCATACATGAGGAAATGTATAATCTAAAGAAGTAGAGTCCAGATATTTATATTAATTCTGGTTAAATGTGGATTGATTGATCAACTGGTTGATTAATTAAATCAATCACCATTTATGTAAGAACTATTACATACACTACACTCTCCACAGTAAAAAAATAAAATGCACATAACATAACTAATTCTCTTAAGAATTATCGTCTGGTAGAGGAGAAATAGTGTATCAACAATAGTTTTAATGCAGAATTAGTTTTTTTAATATTTCTTTTTGTTTGTTTGTTCATTCTTTTGGTAGCGACAGACACTTTATCGTTCTCGGTAGTAGAGTGCTGTGGCGTCACACAGCTCACAGCAACCTCCAACTCCTGGGCTTGGTCAAGTCTTTTGCCTCAGCCTCCCGAGTAGCTGGGACTCCAGGCGCCCGCCACAACGCCCGGCTAAGATTTTTTAATATTTCTTTAGAAACTTTAGGAGCATTAAAGAAACAAACAACTAAGAATGAAAGAACAATAATATAAAATAGTAACTTTTTACAGATGAAGTACTGAACTAGCTCTTACAAGTCATGTTAGTATTTAGTATTCTGTATAATACTTACAATGAATAGCCTAAATTTTAGTGCATTAAAATAATAACTTTTAAATTATCTTTTATAGTTAGCCAGTTTACTTTAGTTGTTGCTCAAGAGTTCATTTCCAGATAAAGGCTGTGGCTAGAGTCACATTGAATTCTTCCTTAGTCACATGACTGTTGGTTGGTCTTGTAGATTAGCTGGGGCCAGACATGGGGATTTCATCAAAATGAATAAAGGAAGGGGAGAGGGAAGGAAGGAAGGAAGGAAGGGAGCGGGGGAGGGAGGACGGACAATACAAGGTCATTGTATGTGTTCTGGCTTGCTTGTTGATATGGTGGTTGGGTTTCAAGAGTCAACATTCCCAGAGGATAAAAGAAGATATATACAACATGTTTTCATATTTATAACATAGCTTCTCATGCCACTTACCCTCACTTCAACTATATTCTGTTGGTTAGGTCAATCATAAAGGACTGACACGTTTTAAGAAGAGAATTTTGTGAGAGCATATGAGATGAGACACACCGTGTCAGCCATGTCTGGAAAATACAGTCCGCCACGGCACGTTGCATTGACTGTGTGAATGAGCAAACGAGAGAGAAGAAAGACATTTCCCCCAAGTTAGTAGCATGTGGAGAACATTGTAGTTCTTTCCCCTCCATTCATTACATCTGTCCTCTATTAGTTAGCTGTCATTCTGATTCCAGACCCTCAGCCAATTAACAAATTCCATTTCCCTGGCCAGAGTCACTACTTGAGGGATGGGCACATGCCCCGATTTGCCAAATCAGAGAGAATCTCAGTACATTTTTCAAAATTGAAAAACTATTCTTTTTTTTCTCAAATATGGATGGAGGCTTGTGCAACCAGATTGCTGTTTAAAGCCATTTTCAGTTCATGAATAGAACATGTATTGCACTTAATTTGAAACTAATATTGACTGATAGAAAAGATGATAACAACTGTGAATTTGCAGCACTGTTGAGTCTCTGGAATGAGCATCCCCTACACCCACTCTGCCTTTCAAGTATCTGAGTTAACAACTCCATATTATCTAGTCTAGTATGGAGTTTGTGAGAGAAATCTAAACATACCACAGTAAATGATTTAGCGTTTGTACTATAGGAAAATGAAAGAATGGAATTGATGTGACATTTGCTTCAGGAAGACCAGGTTAGAAGGAATAGGGAGCATGTGTTACAAGACATACAGCCACAGACCACATACGAGATGGCAGCTGTGATTCAAGGACGTGATGACGGCGCGTTCTTCAGAGGTCCTGGGGTAAGAAGACATACTGAACAGAAGAGCCATTAGGTAGAATGATGTTAAAGTTCACAGGATTCTATTCAAAATGTTATAAGTCAAATTAAGAAAAGTAGATTTGGAGAAAATGTATCTATTCCACTATGTGTATGCAAACAAATTTTTGACCCCTTAGTTCTCTTATGTTTATTTAAAAATATTTTCTTATATTTATTTAATTATATTTTCTCATGTTTATTTAAAAACATCTCTCTTTTTTTTTTTTTTTTGGCCAAGGCTGGGTTTGAACCCGCCACCTCCAGCATATGGGGCCAGTGCCTCACTTCTTTGAGCCACAGGCACCACCCTAAAAATATTTCTTTCATTAGCTGTTTTATTATGGTCTTTCTGAAAATAGAGACTCCATTTGAGTTCAGGAGAAACAGAATTGTAGGAGAGAATAAAATACAGACCTTGTCTTTGAATTGCACTTAGAAAGTTTTATTTAAAAAATTGTATTAACAGATAACATAGATTTCTCTTTGTGTTTTAACATGTTTTGTTAAAACGATAGTGGAATATAAGATAGTTTAGTTTCTGATATTGCTTCTCATACTTTTATCTTTATCTCAGTACTTCACCCCCACTTAACAATGATTTTTTATGTATTATAGGAGAATTAAAGTGGGAAAAGTATTACAATTTCTTCCTTTCTCTCTCTCTCATAGAAAGGTGTACTCCCTAACTTGGTGCTCCCTAGCTAAAAATATTTATAAATACAAATGGATTTTCCAAAAGGCCTCCCATTATTGGGGACAGGACAGAGGTCTCAGTCAATTTCTTCCAGTGGCATACACTGGGGAAGATTATATTGCCCTCCTAGGTATTTAAACAATGTCCTACCTGGTAAACTATAATCCCGGATAAAGTGTGCCCAGAGATTAGCAGCTTGCCTTTGTTGTTATTGCTGTTGCTATTTTCCCTGCTGGGTAGAAACTAAATATCACCTTCCCAGGGTACAAATAAATTCCAACCAGGCAATGCACACTAAGTCTCATAGATGTAGCTTCCAAATTTTACGGACATATTTAGAACATGTAAAATGTGCTGTAACATTCAATAACCTTATCTACCTCCATAAAATAGTTTGAGAGACTGCTGTGATTACTATTGTGGCCGTATCTCTCCTGACTCAGGCAAATTCTAAAAAAAAAATTTTCTGACTAGTGCTGGAATACAGATAGTATAATCTGTACTCTCAAGTAATACAGGGAAGAGCCAAAAGCTTTCTAACCAGCAGAATTGAGATATGGCTTCTTTTCAGATTGATGCAAAATTACAACACAATAACATAATTTAGATCCACAGTGGTAGGTCTGGAAAGAAATAACTTTAAATTTACTTTGTTTTCTCCTCTAAACATCAAGAGGAAAGTGCTACTAAGAATTATGATAGTGACATCTTATTCCTAAACATTTATAGAGCTTATTGTTTGAATTAACTCTACATGTATGTATTAGGTATCTCAAAAATTAATACTGCACTAATTTTTGCATAGGTGTATTTGAACTAACTATAACTCTTTTATGTTAAATCACCTTTCTCTTCTCCAACTGTGGCAAATTTATAAAACCAATTGTCTTCTTTTTCTATTATCCTATTAAGGAGTTATTTCCCAGTGGAAATTATGTATTGGCTGACGTTATAGCTGGGTGTGTATGAACATGATTTCTTTCCTCCTGTAACTTTTAGAAAGTGAGTCCTAATTTCTGCTATTGTGATTAAGGCCACTACAGTGCGCTGAAGGGTTTAACTCCCCAGAGACGAATTTAAGAAAATATTCCCTGTGGTATCTTTTCATAACCTTGAAACAAAACTGTGCATACAATTTTGCATCCTAGTTTCCCTCCTATGGCTGCAGGAAATGCTGTTAAATTGGTTGGTTAAACTACTATTAATAGTGACAGAGGACAAGGAACCAATCAAATAGAGTTCCTTAGTGCTAGATGGCAGGTTTCACCCAGAGAGAAATTCCACCCAAATCTGGGAGATTTCAGTTTAAAGGCCACTTTATTTAATCTCAGTGAAAACATGCTTGGATGTTTTTTATTTTAGAAATCTGACATTAAATAAGTGTAAGTCTACACATATAAGGAATAACTCAAAAGTAGTTAAAAATTTCAGTGAAGACATAATACAACGCCCTAGCTTCTGTTTATTGAATCTCTTTGAATCAATTATTTAATTAATTAAGGACCCTGTCATGGCCTTTGATAAAGAGGGTTTAGTTAATGATTCAGTTCAATTTAAATAGGCAATTCTTTCTCTAGCTTATTGATGAAAGATATATTCAATGTTAGCATTTTTCTTTTCTTTTCTTTTTTTTTTGTTTGTTTTTTGAGACAGAGCCTCAAGCTGTCACCCTGGGTAGAGTGCTGTGGCATCACAGCTCACAGCAACCTCTAATTCCTGGGCTCAAGCGAGTCTCCTGCCTCCACATCCCAAGTAGCTGGGACTACAGGCGCCCGCCACAACGCTCGGCCATTTTTTGGTTGCAGTCATCATTGTTGTTTGGCGGGCCCGGGCTGGATTCGAACCCACCAGCTCAGGTGTACGTGGCTGGCGCCTTAGCCCATTGAGCCACAGGCGCCGAGCCAGCGTTTTTCTTTTTTATACAGCACTGTGCTTTTTAAACTTATATTCACAGTGTTCAGGGTGTGTGCGTTTTATTGATTCAAACAACTGTACGTTAAAAAATGGTAACGATGTAGTTTGCCGCATAAGCTCCACCCCCATGGACAACTTCTACAGACATCTTTGTATATGCACACATCATGAAGCCACGTGGGATTTTCTCTGTGATAATTATAGAAGACCTCAGAGACAGATGTTTTCAAACTGCTCTCCTCAATGACTATCCCATCCTATATCCATTCTGTTCAATGTGTGTAGGTCAAATTAAGCTTAATAATGTATAATAATTTTAGAACTGATAAATAAGAATTTAAATACAACATATAGTTACATATTATATTGAGTCTCTTAGTTTTTAAACTATTTCCTGTCTTCAAGACATGATCGCATGGCAGTATACTAATTTTGAGACTCAACTGACACATTTTAAGTACATTTGATATGAAGATTTCATCAAACATACATATATATTCATAACAAATTCATCACATAATCACATGCATGAAATAGGGGAGGAAAAAATACCTGAAAGTATGTATATTCTCCACCACATTTTTAGTGTGTATGTATGTATCTGTTTTGTTTTGAATTTATAGGTGAATATAAATTCTATTTTTATAAGGTGGCTGCTTCCATCACATTTCAGGTATGAAATGTGATTTATATTTTTTCTGACTCAGCATTCATTTGAAATAAGCAGATTTTTATGCTAAACATAAAATTGAGATAAAATAAATATTTATGTGAATAAATTGGAACATTATTAATAGGATTACTGGATTAGTAAGATGTGTGTAGCTATCTTTTAGAAATACCTAAATAGAAAAACAAATAGAAATATTATGGAATATCTTTTATTAGGAATTTTAAGCATGTACTACATTCATGGGAAACTGGAAGTAAAATATGATTTTAGAAAAAAACTTTATAAATGACAACATTTAACAAAAATTATCTCCTTTCTGCTAATCTTGTTCTGAAATATTCAGGTAAAATTTACATATTTCACAACTCTAAACTGGCAAGGATAATATGAAAAACAGAAAATAATTTAACTCCACTGTTTATTAATTTTTATTTGGTAGTTTAACTTGCTAGGTTTGCAAATTGTTCAAGCTGAGTGCTGTATATCTACTCACGAATACTCCCTGGGTTCCTTTCAAATATATTTATAGTGCCAAGGATAGATTGTAGGGCACAAACCAATAAAGTTATCTTAAGAGAAAATCATTAATCCAGAGTCCTGACCTGATAAATTTCTAGTCAAAAAGAGAAAGAATTATTCTATTATAGGTTTGTAAAACATGATTTATGTAATAAGTTAAATAATAGAAAACTAGAAATACATATTAAAAGTAACATAGAAAAGCTTTCTAACTTTAATTTTAATGGCTTTTTAAATGCCTAAAAATAGTTACTGTTTTAGTAAAAATATCATATGACATAAAATATAGAGCCAGTCAAACAAAAAGCACTCATAAAACTGCTACTCCAAAGAATTACTAAAACAGATTGAATAATTATTCCACTTTTTCCCCATTTCACAGAAGTATACTCATAGAATATAAAATTTGTGTACTAGACTGTGTATTTGTATTTTTATGTATTTTCCATGTTCCCACACAGTCTTTAGAACTTTAATTTTAATGGATACAAATGTAGTTAAAGCAAGTATGAGGGCATTTCAAAAAGTTCATGGAAAAATGGAATAAGATAAAAACATAAATGGAAAAGATAAAAACATAAATGTTATTTTTAAGAAAAATAAATGGAAAATGGAAAAGATAAAAACATAAATGTTCTATTTAAGAGAAGCTCCATCAAGTTCAAGACACTTTTGAAAAGAAAGGTAACAACTGTTTAGTCTATCCCTTAAGAACTGAGGTTTTCGGAAATTTATCCCCATCAATACAGTCATTTTGTGTTAAAGAAAAATGGGTGTCCTTTAAAGATGTTTCTAAGATCAAGAAACAAAAATTAATCAGAGGGAGGCAAATTAGGACTATAAGGTTCATGCCTAATGATTTCTCATTTAAATTCTTGCAAATGGCTCTTCTTTAATGACAGGAGTGAATAGGAGGATTCTTGTGGTGAAGGACTCACTAGTGACACTTTCTAAGGATTTTTGCTGCTAAAGATTTGGGTTACTTTTTCAAAATACTTTCATAATAAGCACTTGTTATGGTTCCTCAGCCCTCCAAAAGTTAATAACCCAAATGTCTTGAATGTAACAAAAACCTGTTGCCATGACTTTTGCTCTTGACCCCTTTACCTTTGATCACAACACTTTTGTGGCCAGAGCTGTGGTTGTGCTTTGTCTTCAGGATCCTACTGTTAAAGCAATGTTTCATCTCCTGATTCAAGTCTTCAATGAAATGCTTCACAATCTCAATCACATTTGTTTTGTTTAAAACGTCCATTGAAATTTCTACTGTTTTCTGTTGCTTATCTGGGTGCAATAGGTTTGGCACCAATGGAGTGGAAAGTTCATTTTTAAGATGAAGCAATTGAGATGTCTATAGTGTTGGCTCTTGTTTCTGCTGTTAATCATAAGTTTTCTTCAATCAGGGTATGAAAAAGATGAATATTTCCTCAAAATTGATGTGGATGGTCTGTTTACTACTGAAGGCTTCACCCTAACATCATGTCATTCCTTGTTAAGTAAGTTACTCATTTGTGAACTGCATACTTATTGGGGACATTGTCCCCATAAATTTTCATAAAGTATAAATGTTTTAACAATTCTTTCATCCAAGTTTTACCATAACTTTGTTCTTGCTTTAATTAATCAGAATTCATGCTGCTTTTATAGCCACACTTTTCAAACTGCTATCTTTTTTTTTTTTTTTTTTTTGAGACAGAGTCTCACTATGTTGTCCTCAGTAGAGTGTGGTAGTGTCACAGCTCACAGCAACCTCAAACTCTTGGTCTCAAGCAGTTCTCTTGCCTCAGACTCCCAAGTAGCAGGGACTACAGGCACCCACCATAACACCTGACTATTTTTGTTGTTGTTGTAGTTGTCATTGTTGTTTAGCTGGCCCGAGTTGGGTTTGAAAACGCCAGCCTTGGTGCATGTGGCTGGTGCCATAACCACTGATATGGGCACTGAGCCTGAGACTGCTGTCTTATCCTTCTGCTTTAAACTGGATCCTACTCAGATATGTTGTACAAAGTTACTATGAAGTTTTGTTTTGTTTTGGTGCAAACAAATTTTTAATTCCTACCATCTTATTCATTTTAAGGTGAATGTAAGGGTACAAAGAACCAGATTAAACATTTGAATTTGATAGGTACAGTCCCTCTTCTAGTTATGTCACACACCTCCACATGGTGCCCATTCAGAGGGAGTACCCCATCCCCATTTCTACCCTCCCCTTGGTTTCCCTGCCCTCACCTTGAATTGAAATGAATTTTTCTCCTTTGTGAGGAGTGTGTTAGTTCATCTACTGGCTTCATATTAGTATTGAGTACATTGGGTAATTGCTTTTCCACTCTTGCAATACTTTATTAAGAAGAATGTGTTTCAACTCCATCCAGGTTAATACAAAAGATGTGAAATCACCATCTTTTTTATGGCTGAATAGTATTTCATAGTATACATTTATATCACAGTTTGTTAATCCATTCTTGAGTTGATGGGCTTCTAGTTTGTTTCCACATCTTGATGTTTCCACAATCGAGTGCAAATTTCCTATGATAAAATGTTTTGTTTTGTTTTGTTTCCTTCTGGATAAATACCTAGTAGTGGGATTGTGGGGTCAAATAGGAGGTCTAATTTCCAAGGAGAATGGATATTGTCATCCTGACTTAGTTGACCTTGGTGAATGTTCAGTTCTTTCCTCAGCATTCAATCCCAGCTGAGTCGGGATTTTAAAGTGCTCCAGAATCCTTAGAAAGGAAGTTTCAAAAAGAGTCCCCTGACAACCATTCCCGGGGAGTGAGGGAGCCACTTAGTTCACCCCAAGGTGGAAACGCAAGCTCAGCAGGCATATCAGAGCCAGCTATGTTCTAGACCCTGTGGACAGTTTTTCCCACAGGACCTTCTCACAATAGTAGTCCAGCTGGCAGCCATGACCTTCCCACAATGGTGGCCCAGCCAGCAGCAAGCTGATAGGAAATCTACTCCACCCAGTATTCAAACCCGGTGTCTGTACACTGTTCAAGTCTGCCCACTAGTCCAACTTTCCATGAGAGTTCCAATGCACAGTTTCCCCCTAAATGTTCAAATGGCTCTGTCTCATCTCCAGCCCTCTGTGGGGGTTGTGTGCAGCCCCCACTCCCACACACTCGCATTTTGTGTCAGTCCTCCACAGCTCCAGATGTTCTGCTGTCTCCTGCAGTCCACCACCTCTTCGCCGTGCCCCCAGAGAGATGGTCCTTGAGGCGGGGGTGGGAGGGGTGGTGGCTCTGGTCTGGTTTTTCATGTTGCCAAGATTGTTCTGCTGTTTCTTCCTCATGGGTGTTCTCTTTTTGTCTGTTTCTTTGCCCTACTTTTTCCTTTCATTTCCTTTTGCTCTTTAAGTTACCGTGCCTCCGACCTGAGGCTTGATATGTCCTTTTGGTACAGGACTAAAGGGATGAGAAGATTGAAGAGCAAGAAGGGATAAAAGATAAAAAGAGAGAGAGAGAAAAGAGAAAAGAAAGGGGATGAGTAAAAGGGAAGCTTAACAAAAAGAAGAGAATCACAGAAAAAGGGAGACAGGAGTAATAGAGATGTACAGTAGAGTACTTTGACCCACACCTAAAGAACCCCAACCTCTAGGGGTGCTAGGGTGGGTGGTTCCCTTCACATTTTCAGCTCTTTGCCAGCTTGAGCAGACACAGTACTCCCCACCTCCACCAAATACAGAAGAAAAATAACATTTTTGTCCCAAAGAAAAATAACATTTTTAGAATGAGGTTGACCATTATATTGTGTTAAAAACCTTTTATTCTCTCAATATTAAATTTTAGGCACACCATGTTACATGTCTCTTTGCTCGTGCTGTTGAATTTACATTACTTGATGAATATGCTTTATTCTATTCACTGTTACCCCTCTTAATTCTAGAGTATCATATCATAGAATTTCCATAAGTATTTGTGAGATGATATAATACTTGAATGAATGAATGAACGTGAACTGGCTAGATGTTAGCTGTACAACTTAACCACTATTTAATTCAACTCAACTATTTAAAGCCTGCCATCTCTGAGATGCTCTGATATGACCTGCTAGCGTAAAGGTGAACAAGTCAAAAGTCTCATAATGCTTTTTGTCATTAAGTTCACAATAGAATTCCAAGTGGCAATAATAAATTACAAATGCAATGTTAGTTGCTGTAAAGACATATGTAAAAAATTACTTGGCACTTTCGAGGAAAGAATAATATACTTAACAGAAATGGTCAAATAAGGCCATACAGCATAAGCGAGGTTTGAAAAAGATATTGTAAAAGTACATGTTCTCCTGGTAGATTAAGATAAAAGTCACTCAGGCAGAGAGAAGGGCATGAGAAAGAATGGTGAGTAAAATAACATTAAATAATGAATAATGGCAACTTAAATTTGATAGTGCTAGCAAAAGTGAGAGGGCATTAGAGTGGGATGATTCCAGAAATAAATTCTCAATATAAGTTATTGATGTTATCTTGGAGATAATGGGGCTTTATTGAAAAGTGACTTGGTCACACACGCATATTTTTTAAAAAAGGATTACTCTGATAGCAAAGGGTGGAAAGAATTGAAAAGCAGAGATGTTAAAAGATTATAAAGAATTTATTATTATATTTTTCAAGCATTATAAAAATTCTCAATTTATAATTTAAATTTAACATTAGCAGCTTATAAATATAACTAACTCCATCTTACAGATAAATATTCTGCAAGATAAAGAAAATAAATACGGAAAACACATAGACATTTTTGAAGCTTATTTTTGAACTCTGTTGTTGCTGAAACTAAGCTATGTAGAAGCCTTCCACTATCCTATTCTAACAAAAGTAATCACAGAAATTTAGATAACATCTTACATAAATTTGATACTATTCTATAGCTTTAATATAATCTCTAGTTTAGTCTTTACCACATGCAAAAACCAAAGCTGTTATTATTCACCTTATTTAGTATAAGCAAACTGAAAATTGGAGAGTTGGATAACATACCCAGATTTATACAAAATGTTATGTATAGGATCAAATGTTGTCTGACTCCCAATTCCAAAGCTTATTTTAAGTAAATATAATACTAAAATATTATAGTAATTCATAAGAATTGCCATAGTAAAAATAAGATTGCTATTTGGGTGAGCATTCAGAAATAAGTGGGACATAAGAGCAAAAATGGAGACCATGATATATCAGAGATGTCTACGAAAAATGTAGTCAAAATCAAAATAAATAAATTTCATCATATTTCATTTATGTTGTTAAAATTATTAATTTAGCTAACTAAAACTAATATCAACTATTTACACAAATGCCTATTAGTGGTATTGTTAGACCAAAAGGTACTATATTTTTAATTTTTTCAGATACCCTCATACTACTTTCCATAGCGGTTGTATGTTTTCAGTCTCACAGTGAATGAGTTCCTTTCCCGCACCATCCAGATCAGCATCGGTCGCTTTGGGACTTTTTGACATGAGACCTTCTTATTGAAGTTAAGGGATACCTCACTGTGCTTTCATTGCATTTTCCTGATGATCAGCGATATTGAACATATTTTCATGTGTTTGCTTGCCATTAGATTATTTTCATTTGAAAAGTTTTGTTCGTGTCTTTTGCTCATTTTTAAGGGGGTTGTTTCACTTTTTTCTTGCTAATCTGCTTGAGTTCTTTATAGATTCTAGAATCAGCACTTTATGAGATGGATAGTATGGAAACTTTTTTTTTTCCTCATTCTGCAAGTTGTCTATTCACTTTATTGATTGTGTCCTTGGCAGTACAGAAACGTTTTAATTTGATCAGGTTCAATTCATTTATTTTTGTTATTCCTGTGATTGCCATAAGAGTTTTTTCAATGCTGTCTTCTATAATTCTTGTAATTTCATGCCTTAGGTTGAAGTCTTTGTCCATCGTGAACCAATTTTTGTGAATGGTGAGAGATGTAGACCCTGGTTCAGTGTTTTACATGGGGCTATCCAGTTTTCCCAGCACCATTTACTGCATAGAAATTCTTTTCTGAATTGTGTGTTTTTGCCTGCTTTATCAAATATCAGATGGGAATATGAGAATGGTTTCATGTCTGGGTAATCAATTCTGACCCATAGGTTTATATCTTTGTTTTTACACTTGCATTCAAATGTTTGTAGCAGCACAATTCACAATTGCAAAGATGTCGAAACAACCCAAGCACTCATCAATACATGAGTATTGATGGATTAAATGGATTTACTAATAGAATGAAAGGATTAATAAAATATGGTATATGTGTACCATGAAGTACTAATCAGTCATAAAAAATGGCAATCTATTGTACTTTTAATAATAACATGGGTAGAACCGGAGTCCATTCTTCAAAGTGAAGCATCGCAAGAATGGAAAAACAATCACCACACGTACTCAATTCTAATTTATACTGGGTGATCAACATTTACCTGAGCAAAAGAAAGTAAAATTCAGTGGAGCAAGGGAGGAGAAGAGGTAGGGTAAACTCATCCCTAACAGGTGCAAAGCACAAGTTCTGTGTGCAGAGCACAGTCTTAATTATGGACCAAAAAGATAACAAATGCAAAATATGTAGCCAAAATGTGTGCACTTGTGTAATCTCTGAAATGAAAAATAAACTTAAAAACTTGACCTAAAACATTAAGCTAATTTAACACAACTTTATTTTCAAATAAAAAGTAAACCTGGGAGTTGTAGAACATTTTTCTCAATTTATTATTTTGCAGAAAGATAAATACAAGTGTATACTTTTGATTAATTTATATAGTTTTCAAAACATCAATCCTTGTGCCCAAATGATTTTATAAAAATAAAAGACATGTAGAATTAATTAAACAGACAAATTTCAACTTCTACATTCGTGTCATTTCCCAAAAGATCAGTCAAAATTTAAATTTTCTTCCGCCTGAAACAAAAACAAAGAGCTCAACAAATAATCAGTGCAATTTCTGTATATGGTGTTTTATGATTGAAAATTAAAGTATTCTATCTGGATAATATACATTACAGCTATGTTGATTAATCTTATTATGTGTACTTTCCATTTCCATTATATATATATGAAATAGTGAATAATAATCATTGGTAGTAAATTTAATAACTATAATGTCTTATTCTCAATATCAAGTCCCAAATATAAATAGGAATAAATTATAACTGTAAAAGCAAGTTAAATAATTCTTTAATTTTGACATAAGAAATCAATATTTGGAAGTTTAACAAAACCAATGCTAGAATATTTACAAGTAATGTTCATAGTGCCTCAGGAAGAAGGTAATTCAGATTTCAATAGGAGGGCCTGGGAAGACAAGAGTGGTAATTCTGAATTGAATGGAATGTCAGAGGCTACTGTATGTTTCACTGTGTTACCCATATGAATGCAGACACAGAATTCCTTAACAAAGAACTAACAAACAGAATTCAGTAACATAAAAATAATTATACAACATGAACAATTGGATCTCATCCCAGGAATGCAAAGTTGGATTATGGTCTGAAAATAGCAGAATGTAACACACTACAAAATTCTCAGTTGACTAGACCCAACCCATCTTTCATGGTAAATGCCACTCAGCACAACAGGAGTACAAGGAAACTTTTGTGATATTATAAAGAGCCTCTACAAAAATCCGCAGGCAGCATAACACTTCATGGTGAAAAGCTGGAAGCTTTTTCTCTAGAATCAGTGCCGCAACAAGGATGCTCAATCACATAATCTCTGTTTAACACTGAACTGGAAGTTTTACCTGAAAAATCAGCTAAGTCATGTTTAAAAAACACTCTCAAGGTGTAAAGAATAGTCTAATTATTAAAGCCACCTAATCATATATCTAATTACCTTGACATTTCATATTTCCACAGTGGTCCTAAGTTGCTGTTTGTTTTTACAGTCTCGTATTCACTCACATTAAATACATCTCAGCAGTAAAGAACTATTTTTACAGAAACCCCATACCTTTTTCTGAATTTTTCCACGATCTTTCCTTTGACTCTGTAATTTTCGAAAGTATACTTCCAAGCTGAATTCACATGTGTCCTTGTGATACACTGTTACTCTATAGCCCTTCCTCATCTAGATTCATCAATTATATCTTCTGTGACTCATAATTATTGCATGTTTTTTTTTATATTATACATGAAATAATGTTATAACAATTTAGGTTTTATCTCAAAAGATGTTGCAAATCTATGGTAAAAGGGACTGCAAATTGGTCACAATTGTATTCTTGGTAAGTAGCTTCCTGCCTGATAGAAAAGGGAAGTCAGGAGGGGAAACATAGTGATGATAAATCTATCAACGGGAATATTCAATCTCAGGTGAAATAAATGTCCATTAGGAAAGATGGAAAGGTAACATAATGACAGATTAAATATCTTAATAGGAGCTTTCTAAATCTAGGAATTAACGTGTATGCAGAATTATTTGCAGTGTAATTTTTAGTTTAAATTATATTCATGTGAATTGTAGCCATAATGAATATTAAAAACATAAAAAGCGTGATGAGCATATGGGTCTATAGTGAAACATACCTGGAATTTATCTGAATATACTTTTATATGAAAGAATAAAATATGGACAGAAAAATACATAACATGTATATATTGTTAAGTTTTAAAAGTAACCCCTATCCAGGCAACGAGGGAGAACATTGATAGACCCTCAGGTGCTTTTCCTCTGGCTTCTTTCCAGATACTCTCTTGCCTTTGACTTTCTGCAGTTTGAATATGACATGTCTGTGTTTAGATTTATTTTGTAATTATATCCTGCTTGGTGTTTTATGATTTTAGTGGATTTATGGTTTTGTATTAATTTGGGGAAATTCTCAGCCATAACTAGTTTAAATATTTCCTCTGTTTCTCTCTCACTCTTCTCCAACTGATATTCCCATTTTGCATAGGTTATACCTTTTGTAATTGGCCACTGTTATTAAATATTTTATTCTCCTTTTTTCGTGCTTTTTTTGTTTCTTTTTAAGTCTGGAAAATTTCAAATGACACGTCTTCAAGCTCCCTGCTTTGTTCCTTGGCAATGTCCAGTTGTGAAAGATCTTGTGAAAGATCTTCCTTGATGATGCAGTGTTTTGGATTTGTTCTGTCTCCTTTTGCTCTCTTAAAATTTTCATGTCTCTTACTTTTTTTTAAATTAATTAATTAATTAATTAATTTGCTGTTTTTGGCTGGGGCTGGGTTTGAACCCACCACCTCCGGCATAAGGGGTTAGTGCCCTGCTCCTTTGTGCCACAGGTGCCGCCCATGTCTCTTATTTTATTTTTTCATTTTATTGCCCATCTACTCTTGCATATTGTTCTATTTTTCCATTAGGGCCTTTGTCACATTAATCAGTTATTTTAAATTACCTGTTTGATAATTCCAAAATGTCTGACATATCTGAATCTGTTCTGATGCTTGCTTTGTCTCTTTAGTCTGTCATTTTTGCCTCAAAATGTGCTTGTAATGTTTTTTGTCAAAAGCTAACGATGATATATTCGGTAAATGAAACTTAATAGGTGTTTCGGGTGAGGCCATGTTTATCTGGCTAGGAGTTTCTGTTTGCTCTTGCTGTATGTGTTAGATGCTAAAATTTCCCCTAGGGTCTTTGTGTTTCCCTGTTGAAGTTTCCATAGCAACTAAAAAAATAAGTCTGAGCCTTTCATTTATTTTAACTCTAATCCTAATTATTAAGAAGCCTGTTTTTTTTTTTTTTTTTTTTTTTTTTTGAGACAGAGCCTCAAGCTGTCACCCTGGATAGAGTGCCGTGGCATCACAGCTCACAGCAACCTCCAATTCCTGGGCTCAAGCGAGTCTCTTGCCTCCACCTCCCAAGTAGCTGGG
>CAUYRH010038591.1:0-20191 GCA_963574655.1 Perodicticus potto | reverse complement strand
AGAACTGAGACCAGTGGAAGAACTATGGCGGATTCTCTCCACTCAGTATTTACAGAAAATGCTGAATTTACTTTGACCTGCATTGATTAAAAAAAAAAGAAAAGTTCCTGCTCCATCCATGTAAACATGAAAGAGGTAAAGTCTCCATCTTTCTTTCAGGGAGCTGGAACATATTCTTCTTAGCAAAGTATCTCAAGAATGGAAGAAAAAGTATCCAATGTATGCGGCCCTACTATGAAGCTAATTTATAGCTTTCATATGAAGGGTATAATCCAACTATAGCACAAGAATATGGGGAATGGGGCCAGGGTAGGGAGGGGAGGGGGGAGGTTGGGGTATACGGAGGGTAATTGCTGGGGCCACACCTACAGTGCATCTTAGAAGGGTACAGGCGAACCTTACTAAGTGCAGAATACAAATGTCTTCATATAATAACTGAGAAAATGCCAGGAAGGCTAAGTTAATCAGTTTGATGAAAATATTTCAGATTGAATATGAAACCAGCACATATTACCCCTTGATTGCACTATTGTACACAGCTATGATTTAATAATAAAGACAATAAAAAATGACTAAACTGGAGTTTTTGTTTTGTTTTGTTCTCAGTGGATGGGATACTGGAAGGAGAAAGGAAGCTTGGCTGGAAAGGTGGTCTGGCACATGGATAAGCCTTCTGATAACAACCCTCAGAAAGGTGTTGTTATTCAGACCTTTAAGAGTGTCTGACTCTCAGCAAACCTGTCCCAGAGCATATAGCCAGGGTCTGGATGCATCTAACAGAGATTCTCTACAGATGCAAATTTATCCTCCAGACTCCCCAACTAGACAGCCTGACAGCATTATTCCTGTTTGCCCGCAGCCACATAAAATTATTTCAAAGACATTTTTCTGGGGGTAAAATATTTCTTATTTCCTTCAGCCCTACATAAAACCTTCTTTGAGATATACAGTCCCTATAAAATGAGTACATGTCAGTTATAACCTTAGGACTGTAGCCTAAATAAACTCTTCAATGTAGATTATGAATTTATCTCCACGGATGCAAACCAAAGGACAGATTTTATCATTCTTTTGCCCACCCCGGGAAGATTACAACATTGACTATTTCTTCCACCCCTCTGCTTTGAATGTTCATTTTATCTTATGGTGATTTACTGAGCACCAAATAGAACTTCATGAGAATACTATCAGTTGCCTCACTGCTCACCTCCTTTTCCCATCCCTTATTCCTGTGCACCCCTTTTTCCTATAAATGAGAAGATCTCAACCTCTTCTATGGAGAGCCCAGTCCATAAGAGATTCTTTGTGTTTCTTTCCACACCCACACCATGTGTTTAGAATCTTGCCTTAATAAACCTTAATTGAATGAGACTTTCATTTTCAGTCACTTATTATTTTAATTAATAAGACAAAGAGATTTTGCTCCTGAGGCCCTTCCAATATCCTTCAGTTCAAAGGTATCAGCATGCCAAAGCCTCATGTTCAGGGTGTTGTTTTCTGAGCCTCTAACAACTTCTTTGCACTGGGCTTGCCAGGGACATTGAGTGTCCAGGAAAATTAATGTTTTCTAATGTGTGTGTTTCTCCTTTCCCTAGAATGAAGCCTTTCTCAAGGCCACACTTCACAGTACAAAGTCAATAATCATGTGATCAGAAAGATCGCTGAGCTGGGGGGACGCACAGTACAATGATAGAGGGCACAGGCTCTAGTTTCAGACTGCCAGTGGGTTTGCTTCCTGACTATATAACATTTGTTATGTAACCTTTCATAAGTATACTAACTTCTCTGTGCCATGGTTTACCCACCTACAAAAGGGAGATAGCAAGATTTTCTTAGAGTTGGTATTAGAATTAAGTAATATACACCCCATACATGGCACATAGTCAAACATTCAATACATGTTTGCTGTTAATATTACTCCTGAGAGATTTCTCTCAGTAAAATATTGTCAACCTTGGGGTTTCTAGATACCATGGATTAGCTGTGAACTTCAAAATAAAGAAAACTGAATTAGTTAGCAATCCCATCAACGGTGTGTAAGTGATCCTTTTTCCCTGCACCCATACCAACACTGAAACTTTGGGATTTTGTGATGTGGGTTATTCTCATTTGGTTTAGGTGATATCTCAAGGTGGTTTTGATTTTCATTTCTCTGATGCTTAGAAATGATGAACATTCTTTCATGTATTTGTTTCCCATTCTTCTGTCTTCTTCTTGGGAAAAGATTCTGTTCATTTCTTTTACTCAGTGATTAATTGGGTTGGGTGTATTTTCTTATTGATTTGCTTAAGTTCTCTATAGATACTGGTTATTAGACCTTTTGTCAGATTCCTAACATGTTTAAATGTTCACAGCAGCTCAATTATAATTGCAAAGATGTGGAATCAACCCAAGTGCCCATCAACCCATGAATGGATTAATAGAGTGTGTTATATGTATACTATGTAATTCTGTTCAGCCATAAAAAAGATGGAGACTTTACATGTTTTGTATTTACCTGGATGGAGTTGAAGAACATTCTCCTTAGTAATGTATCTCAAGAATGGAAAAACAAGCATCCCATGTACTTAATACTAATTTTAAACTAGTAGATGAACAACTGTAGGCCCACATGAGAGGAAAAACACAATTAAACTCAAGAAGGGGAGAGGGAGAAGGGAAAATAGAGATCAGAAGCTCCCACCTAATGGGTACAATGTAGGGGTAATATGGCACACCTCCTAGGTGAAGGATTCAAATACATCTCTGATTTCCTAACAAATGCAAACAATGGAACCTAATAGTATGTACCCTTATATGAATATGAAATTTAAAGAAGGAAGAAAGAAAAGAAGGAAGGAAGAAAGAAGAGATGGAGGAAGAGAGGAAGAGAGGAAGGAAGGAAGGAAGGAAAGAAGGAAGGAAGGAAGGAAGGAAACTGAGATGTAAAGGTCTCAATGGTATTTTGGCCCTGCAATAGGAGTGGTGTATATAAGTTAATGAGCCCCTTTCCAGGTACTAGTGGCGACTTCATTAGTGAGCAGGCTGATTAAGGTGACCTGGTGCCCTGCTGTTGCATTTTCGCATTGTATTCTGCATCTCTACCATGAGAGTTAAAGAGTCAGTGCTGCAGCCAGGGACACATGTAAGCTCAATACTTGCCTTAGAGAGTATTCTAGGCTGACAATGTCACTGGCAGAAGCCAGGTTCATGCAGCCAAAGAGTACTTCATGTTAATGACATCCTTGCAGAGAGTGAGTATCTTTAGCTGAATCTGGAATCATTTAATCTCAGAGCCTCAAGTTTCCTCACTAAGATAAATGGAAATAATATCTGCTATGCAGGATCACGGTGAGAATCCAATGAGATAGTGCCCTATGTGAAATCCTATCATTTTGGACATTACTGCTGTTATTGTTCTAGTAGTGGTAGTTACTGTTATCACTCCACAGTTCTTGGTCAGGATCCTGCCAGGATTTAAACACTATTTTCAATAGATAACTTAGCCAAACAGTTATCCATTGCAAATAGTGGTAATATTATTTGTTGCAAACAGTCGGCAGCAAGATCAAAGAGCCTTTATAAAACCAAAGGCTTGATTAGAAACTCCCAGACTAAAATTTTGTGCCTCACCACTGTACTGGCTCTAAAATCCAGTCCACAAAGTAGCATTTTGGAGGCTCAATAAAGCGTTATCTGGCTGCAGCCTGGATGACAATCCAGCAAGCTTGAGCCAGCAGGGGGCTTGTGAGGTAGATAGTGAGGGATGTCTGGTCCTCCTGGGGACAAAGGCAGGCACCTCAAGCAAGTGGCACACCTGGGAGAGGAAGGAACACCCTGCCAGTCTGCCAACGAGAACTTAGCACGAAGACTGCCAAAGAATGCTGAGGATTCCTCCGTGTATAGGCCAAGTAGCACACTCACAATAGGGCCTAGAGCAGTGTTTTTCAAACTTTTTATCTCACAGCACACTTGAACCTACAAACTTCCACAGTACACTTATGTTGATCAAAAAAGAAAAAAAGAGTGAAAAAAGGAATATACTTTTCCTTTGAACTTCTTTTGAAAATAATTTTGTTAATGATCTTAACAATTTTTCATGACACACCTAAGATCCTCTCACAGCACACCAGTGTGCTCTACTGTGCACCATTTGGAAATCACTGCTCTACAGGGGGACCTAGAACAGCCTATAATGTCCTTAGCTTAAATATGCATCACGGTTTACTGCCCCAGCACTGCCACCATGGGCTTTCAGAGAGGCTCGTGGGAGCTCAACATGTGCAGGAAGACTCAGGTTATGTAACTCTCAACTATCCATCAAAGTGGTTCAACAGTGATGCTTGGAAAAAGGAGGGCTCAGCCTAGATATAAAACAGGATTGCAGACCATAATCGGGGCCCTCCTGTTAGGACAAGGGGCCTGTTTACCATCTGTGGTGAACATATCTTGCTTTGCTCGATAAACTTCACCTTGTGATTGCCTTGCTTTCTGTGTGTCTGGTTATTCTTCTTCCAAGAGCACACTGAGAACCAGGAACAGACTGCTGCCTCAGAACCAAGAACAGACTGCTGACTGGACCGGCTCACCCCAGCAGGCTGGTAGAAAGAAATCAGAATTTTTCCCCTCCCTCAGTGAAGTGCACACACAGAGGGCTGAGGGCTTGGGACAGTGCAACCCAATTTCAAAAAAGACCTTTCCAGAGCTTTTCTTCAACAGCTTCCTGCTTTCCCCTGCCCTCAGTTCTCTTTTCTTGCCTTTGCTCCAGGGCCATCCTCTTTAAGTGGGCCATGAGTTTTTATTTTTTCTAAACAAGGACCTGGGAATGCTGCTTTCAGGGACATGGAGCCGAGGGCTTTAAAATAGCCCAGCCAGGTTCTAGGTGAACACACCCCAGGACCAATTAGAAACCCTGGGATGCCTGGGTGGTGCGTTCTAAGGGGCAGGCTGGCAAATGAAGACTAGACACGTCCCTTACCTGAAGAAGTGGTGAAAGTAGCCCATGTAGTGTCTACCCCATTCTTGCACGACTCCTTAGAAAGAGCTGCTTTTATTGTTCCCTAACCCCGCTTGGTTTTTAGCTCTCAGGAACCTGGAAGAACTATAGATGGGAAGTCTTGGAATTTTTGTTTAAGTTCAGTTTGTCCAAAACACATTTAGGGGCACAATACAGAGCCCCTTCCTAGACTGAGCCCTCCAAGCAGAGGGCACTGAGCAGCTGGTCTTCTGGGCTTTCTAGCAGGTGATGAGACCACGTGTAATACAGCGTGCTGCTTTACGTTCCATGTTTTCCCCAGAAAAAGATCGGGCTGTGAATGAAAAAAGGGCAGAGATGGTGGAAATGTCCCACTGGGAAGTACTTGAGCTGTGTTTTTCTTTTTGACTTGTCTGGAATCAACCACTGATCTGCTTGAGTCAACTACAGACTTAGATTTCACCTTGCACTTGACCCTGAAGGACACAGAGCCTGTCAGTAAAATGAGAATCTGGCTTCAGAGGAGGCCTGTGCAGGCTGGTGGCTTCCCATCTTTTGCTCTCCTGAGGGAAAGCCTGCTGTATACCTGATTCCCTGCATGAGCTGTGGGCTAACCTGTCTTCTTCCTTGTTTTCTCAGAATCCTCTACTTGCATGGAGACAGCCACATTTGTGGAAGAAGTCACTGAGGCCACAGGAAAGGAATCCTGTCTTCTGACTTGCAGGAATTTCTGCCTACCTCCCTTTTCTTGCTTATATCCCACTGCTTAGAAATGTCCTATGGTAATTTACACATTTAGGGATGCTTGTGCTGCTTCATTCTTTGAGGTGAAGTAAACTTTTGCCAAAAGTTCTTTGAAACTTGAGGCAAATTTAAGAATTTTTTCACAGCATTTTCAAGGACAACATCTGTTGAATGTTGACATAGCTCCAGCCTTGAAGTTTGCCCCAACCTGATATCTGAGACCAACATCTGGGCTTCTCTAAAGAGGACACACTCCTTGGTGTCTCCAGGGGTTGCCAGATGTGGAGACAAAAATGGGATTAATAACTTTTACCCCCAGTTGATTACAGTACAATTCAGTCAACTTCATGAGTGAAGGTTTTGATAAGTGTTAAGTGTTCGTTGAATATAGACTGGCCACCAGAAAAAGAGACTTTTAAAGTGTCATGAACTGAGCAGTGGTTCTGTCTCTGCCCGCTGCCTATGTCAAGCCTCCATTTTTTCCTTTGTTTGTTTTGTTTTTCATGTTTCTCTCTATCAATTGCTGGAGGGGTCCTAACATTTCAGTGCTTTCTACCCCCACAAACAAACCCCAGCAATTGGACAGATGCCAGAGATTTTTGCTAAAATTAAGCCTTTCATCTTACCTACAAATTTTTAGATAATGTGATTGTGTCTACAAATAATAGCTAACTCTATGCTGGCACTGCCCTACATGTATTGGGAAATTCCAAGTAGTAGTCAGAGGAACCAAGGCATTATATTTTAGTGGGTGCTGAAGGACCAATTATAATGGGAATAGTCAGGTGACTCTATGTTCTTGCTCTGTCCCTTCTTGCCTCCTTGTAGGACATACCTCCCCTGCAGAAGGGTTGCCAACCCTCAGTATTTTTACCAGCATGTAGTGAATGATCAACATTTGTTATGACCTTCCTTCCTTTATGACTCATGGGGTGTCAGAAAAACTCTCATGCTTGACCCAAGAGCACGAGGCAGCCTCATGGCCCAGACCCATCTGTCACTTCAGCTGGAGGCCTGGACCCACCTTGTTTCCACTCCTGCCTCTCAAGAGATGATTTTTGGACTGTGACAATTTCCAAGAAAATGAGAACCGTTGGTTTTTAATAGAAAGGATGATTTCCCTGGTGCTTCCACATTTTAAATTAAGAAATTTAGTCCTTTATTTCTAGAATATGTCATTTCTGTGTATTCTGAAGAGCCCACAACTCCAGAATAAGAACTACAGTTAAGACCATACATTTTTGTATGTTTTGTTTATTCCTGGTCTTTGAGTGATTCTTCTTGGGAGGGAATCCAGGCTAGACTCAACAATCAGACTCTGGTACTTAGTCTGTGTTTATACCCTTCTCACCTGGCACCATGTTTGCTTAATTGGATCCATACTTGGGAGAAAAGAGGGGATGGTATCGTGTGAAGATAGATCCAGTTCACCCACTAGTCTTAGGGACTTGTGAGTGTGAGAGATCAAACCTTTCACAAATCTTTTTCATGAAGTGGATTTGCATTCGATGGGGGTAGGATTTCAGGCCTGGCAGAATGCCTTGACAATTAAGAGAAAGAAGGTTTGGTCCCATACACTTAGGGGGATCCTATGTTTACTAATACTACTAGAGATTTTTAATAGAATGCTAGACATATTGTGAATTATACTTTTTAGAAATGAATGAAAACCACTTCTTTACTTAACTGCAGATCAGCCCAGCCTCTCCACAGAAAGCATTTAGCACATCTCAGCGCATCTTTATAAGTTTCTTCTTTCTTTGCCTATATCTTAGGAGAGAGTTGATACCACATTCAATGCTATTTTTAACCCACTGCAAAAGGATTCCAGATTTAATACTTTCTAGATGCTGAGATCAGCTATGGAATCTAATAAGAAGGTTAAAGACAACCCTTATCCTCTCTGAGGCTTATTTTCCAAGCCCAGTAAACTAGATTTTAGTAACCCTGAGAGACATAAGATAATCCACACATCTTGCCTTGAGTTTCCAAGATTCCTTTCTTCTATCTCTCTAGAATGTGGTTCCACTCTAGTTCATGGAGCCTTCTCTAAAGGAGAACCTGAAAGAGAAAAACCCATCAAATTTTTCTGGTGCATACGACATACTACATATAATTCAATCAAAAACTTTTACACCTATAAGCACTCTGAATCAAGAGTTTCCCAATTTTAATATTTCACCTCACTCTTGGCATTTTTGGAAGCCCCTCAAATGGATAATTTATGCAGTAAAATGGATACCTAGACAGTGAGGGCATCTCACTTAAGGCAAGCAGAGGTGAAGGGAGGGTAAAGAATTACGTATTAAAGAAATTAAGTCACATATCCAAGGTCACAATGACAGCTGAGAAAAGATAGATTTGCAATTTTGAGTGTTAGGTTTTGTTTCTTTTGGTAATTCCTGTTTTTCTTTTTGTTTTTATTCTAAGAAATGAAGTAAAATCTTCATTAGCTGTGAATCTAACTGTATAGAAGATTCTAAGCTTTTGAACAAACCTTACACTACAATAAAGGAGATTACAAAATTGTAGAAAGCGAGAAACATAGATTGTACCCAGCTATCGGTAAATAGTATTAATCTTGTCTAGGTAAAGCAAATTGTAAAAGAATGGAGAAGGGATATTTCCCTTCGGGGGAATGTAGTCCCCGTTAACATAGGCTCAATCAATGTTTTATTTTAATTGTATTTTGAGATCGGTTTTTATTTTATTAGGGAAAAGATTCCTTGGTTGTCATATATATAATAATTCTATTTTTCTCTGACACTTTATAAACAGACTTCTCTGACATTTGACAAGGGCCACAAGAAAACATGAAATGAAACTATGGAAGGTATGTTAGTTTTCCTTTTGTTTCTATAAAATTATCACAAACTCAGGGGCTTAAAAGAACGTGAATTTATTATCTTATAGCTTTGTAGTTCAGAAGTCTAAAATGGGTGGAACTACATTATATCCATGGGTCAGGGCTCAGTTCCATTCTAGAGGCTCTAAGAAGGAATCTAATTTTCTCGCCCACATTCTCTGGCCCTCTTCCATCTTCAAAGCTAGCAATGGACAGTTGAGTCCCATATCAGGTCACATCACATCACCCTGGCACTGACTCTTTTGCCTCCCTGTTTTATAATAAGGACCTTGTAATTATACTGGGATAGCCTGGATAATCCAAGATAAACCCTCTAATTTAAGGTTATTTGATTAGCAAACTTAATTCCCCTTTATCATGTAATTTTACATAGTCACTGGTTCTAGAAATTAAGAGGTACGCATCCTTGGAAGGGCATTATTCTCCATATCACAGATAGGGTAGAAACCATCCTTACTCCTGGACCTGTTTTTGGGTCAGTGAAGGGTAAAGATAATTACCCAGGCCTTTTTATCATGTTTACAGTAGACTTTTGCAAAAGGGTATATTTATGTAAAATTAATAGGCATTGCATATATTTTTACTTTGCAGTGTTTATATGCAAGCATGTATATGACAATTAAAATAGTAAAAATTAACTTTGAGTTTGTCCATGTTTCTTTTTGAGGGCAATGAATTTTTTAGAGTGGTTTGGGGACTTGTTGGGGGTGAAGTATGGATTCTAGTTGCAGCTGTACCACTTAATGTGGTTAATTATTTGTTAGCCTTGGATTCCTCTTGGAAAATGAGTCAGTTGTGCCAAGTCAATTTAAAAGTTCTTTTTTGATATTTAATATATTTGGTATATCAACAAATAATATACCAAATTTTTTAACAGAGTCTCATTTTGTCACCCTCAGTAGAGTGCTGTGGCATCACAGCTCACAGCAACCTCAAACTCTTGGGCTCAAGGGATCCTCTTGTCTCAGCCTCCCAAGAGCTGGGACTATAGGCACTTGCCACAATTCCCAGTTACTTTTAGAAACAGGGTCTCACTCTTGCTCAGGCTCATCTCAAACTTGTGAGCTCAGGTGATCTACCCACCTTGGCCTCCCAGAGTGCTAGGATGACAGGCATGAGCCACTGCACCCAGTCCTTATACCAATGTTTTGAATCATTATCTTACAGAATTAGTAGCTTTTACCTCAGGGAAAAATATTCTCATTCATCAGTAGTTTTTATGTAACATGTAAAAAATTCTTCACTCTTATAATGAGTTTGTACCAAAGCACATCAGATTTTAGGAGTTTGTTCTGTTTTGTTTCGTTTTCTTTCTGGCTTGACCAAGCCCCTATCCCAGGCCTTTTCTTCTAAATAGAAAATTCCAAATTTCATAGCCTTCCCCTGATATCTTTTAAGAATATAAGACTATTCTGTCCTGCGGATTATTATTTTTCCAAATTCTCTTCCTATTGTTCTCTCTCTTTTTTAATTTCAAGAAGATTTAAGCATGGAATTTTGTAATAGACAATTATGATGATTTATGATATGTAGCCAGGAAAAAAGTGTTGGAACTCAGAAGGACTATAGTTATCCTAGTGTCTGCCCGGAATAGGAAAAGGTTTCCTATCTTCTAGCTGCCTAAGGAATAAGGAGGTGGGTGCCAACCCTTGGGATTGTTAAGTGGGGGATTTGTAGCACTTAGCTGCCTCTTGCATAACCAGCTGAGATGAGGCCATTGAGGCATATTGTGGACATCAAGAGGGACAGACAGGTGGAATTTGACACATGGATCAAATAGGAGTTCCACCCTATGACTGTCCTCACAAGAGCATCTGCCAGTGAAGGTTACTTGCACCAGGTGTGGATTAGCTGAGAGATTTGTGAGGTTATTTTAAGTATGTAGGATATTATGAATTAGTCAAAATTACTGAGTATCAAAAGCTAACTCAACAAAATATATATAATGTCATATAATATGAAATTTGTATAACTTATATGAAAATATAGGTGTTGGGTGAATTCTCATAAGAGTGTAGGATATTTTGTTTCTCTAATTCAGGAAGACTCCAATTTTCACCAATTTGGTTTACTTCAGATCATTTATATTTAATGTAATTATTGATATCTTGGGTCATAAAGTCCATTTTTCTTTATATTTTCTGTTTGTCTTATTTTTTTCTGTACTTTTATTTCTTGCCTTCTTGTGTGTTATTTTAAATTTTATGTTAGAATTCTATTTTGAGTTATCTATAGTAATTTTTTTTTAAGTCTGGCTTTGTCACCCAAGCAGAAGTACAGTGGTACAATCCTAGCTCATTGCAACCTGGAACTCCTGGGTTCAAGTGATCCTCTTGCCTCAGCCTCCTAAGTCAGTTGGAGCTACAGGTGCATGCCATCATGACTGGATTATTTTTTTATTTTTCATAGAAATGGAGTCCAACTCTTGTAGCAGACCATATAGCTCATGGCAAGGAGAAGGGAGAGCTAAGCTCAGAACATTCAGTAATCATAAGAAACACCTGGGTGATAAGGGCAAGGGGAAGGCTTTTGGCTCTCAACATAAGAACATGAGAACTTGCAAGACAGAGCATCAGGGATTAGTAGTATCTACACCTGTGGTGCAAGAACCCCTGGATTTTGTCTGTAAGAAGCTTCAGGAGTAGGCACTAAGGAGCAAGTGCTCATTCTTTCACGGACCAGTTCACTCTGACTCTTTCGCTTCTCCTGCCTCCAGAACGCATGCATGGCATCTCTCTACCAAGACTGCTAAGATTCATTCCCTTATTAAGATTGTTTTTCTCCCTCAAAGACTGTTTTTCTCTCTCTCCCGTCTGCTAAGGCAAATAGCCCTCAGGCACCTAAGAGTAATTGTTGCTGAGCAAGATAATAGCATAGCGTTCTGCGTCCAGGACCTAGTTAAGCTGGTCCCAGGTCCCAACACACGCTATTGCCCAGGCTGATATCAAACTCCTGGCCTCAAGTGATCCTCCCAAAGTACTGGAATTACCGGTGTGAGGCACCACAGCCATCTATAATATTTTTAAGTGCATCACTTTGTGCAGATATTTTCAGTGGATGCTGTAATTTTACATGACGTATATAATTTATTACAGTCTAATAGGGTCAACATTTTACCATTTTCAGTGAAATATAGAAACCTTGTCTCTCCTACATCCATCCCTTAAGCCTTCTTTCTTCATAATATGTCTTAAATATTTCTCTACATACACTTGGAACTATATTAAATCGTCTTATAATTTTTACTAAAAGTGTCATATTCATAAAACTAAAGAAGAAAAGGAAAATGTATTGTATTTACCCATATATTTCCCTTTACATTTTTCTTTCTTCCTTTTTGATGTTTCTAGTTCCTTTTTTGTCATTTCTTTTCTGTTCAGAGAAATGTCTTTAGCCCTTTTCTAAGGTAGGTTTGCTGGTGATGAAATTCTATCAGTTTTCCTTTATCTAATTCTTTCTCTTTCATTCCTGAAAGATAAATTTACTCAATATTGAAACAAGGTTTTACAATCTTATTCCCAAACTTTAAAAAACGTCACTCTCTAATGGCTTTCTGTATTTTTGGTGTTTTTCAGTTCCATTTATATTGTTATCTCCCCTATAGATACTTTCTTTGGCTTCATTTTCAGATATTTGACTGTGATGTATCTTGGTGCAGATTTCATTGTCTTTATTTTGAGTGATGTTATGAACTTTCGTGTCCTCATAAAATCAAAGTAAAATCCTCTTGTAGGGACCTGGAACATAATCTCCTGAGTAAAGTATCTCAAGAATGGAGGAAAACATATCCAATGTACTCAATACTTCTGGGAAACCAACTTATATTTACTCACATTTTCTTATGAAAGATAGAACACAACTATCGCCCAGGATGAAGGAGAGAAATGGAGTGGGAAGGGAGGGGAGAAGGGAGGTTTGATAGAGGGAAGGTAAACAGTGGACCACACTATGGAGCATATTGCAAGGGTACAAGTCAAATCTATTCAAGTGTAGAACATAAATGTCTTAACATAATAATCAAGTAAATGAGGTGAAAGCTATATTAATTAGTTTTATGTAAGCACATCAAACTGTATAAAAAAATTAACACATTGTACCCCACATATGCATAAATGTATTCATGATCTATGTGTATATGACTTAATAAAATAAATAAATAAATAAAAATCCTCCCATAGGAGTAGTGGCCTTGTAAAAAGGGGTGGAGCCAAGGAATGTCTCTCCATTTTTCACCACCTGAGGATACAAGAAGACAACTGTCTGCAACCCAGAAGAGAGCTCTCAGCAGAACTCAGCCATGTTGGCACCATGACGTGGACTTCCAGCTTCTAAAACTGTAAAAAATAAATTTCTGTTGTTTATAAGACATGCAGTCTATTGCATTCTGTAACAGCAGCCCAAAGTAACTAAAAGAGTTAGTGTTTACATGCTTTTTGAAATCTGTAAACTTATGTCTTTTACCTTTAGGAAGTTATCGATTCTTACATCTTTGAGTTCTTTTCCAGGACTGCCCTATTTTTTCTTTCCTTCTGGACCTTAGGGGACATGATATTAGACCTTTGTTAGATTCACACAGTTCCCTAAGGCTCCAAATTTTTTTGTTTATTTGTTTGTTTGTTTATTTGTTTTCCTATTTTCTCTCTGCTGTTCAGATTGGGTAATTTCTGTTGTTCTAGCTTCAAGTTCACTGATTATTTTTTCTTCTGCTGCTTTCTCATCCATTAATTTTTTTACTTTAGTCACTGTAATTTTGAGCTCTAAATTAATCTTTTGACATATTTGATAAACTTCCCAAAATCAAATTCTAGATTGAGTCTTTCTGACCTTAAACTGACTTTGGGAGATTCCAGGATGCTCTATAAAAATCACCCCCAACATACTCTCACCTAATAAAAAAAAGAGATAGTAAACCAATTAAGCTTATTTAATATTAAATTTTCATTATCAAATTGATAAAAAACATTATCAAATAAGAAGTGATACTTCCATGTAGATATATAGTTATAACTTTATTGAATTACATCAATATGTTATTAATATGTATCACAGAATTTGCATGAAATTCCTAAAACTCTATTGTATTTTAGTATACATGTTCTTAGTATCTATGTTCTCAACTATAATTTTGGTTATTGTGTTAAAAATGTATATGACAGAAATAATCATTTTCCTTGCCAGTTACATAATAGTTAACTCTCTCATCAGTTTGAAAGGGTTTTAAAAATTTTACCTGAGCTTTATCATTAAAGTTCCACAAAGTCAACTTAAAAAATCTACAGGGTCAATAATTATTCTCACTGCACTTATATAAGTAATCAGGTCAAGTTTACTGAAACTAGACCTGTTATGCAGTCTTACTGTGATTATCATTGGTAAAAATGAGGGCAGCTGTAGAAAACAACATTGTATTCCAGTAGAAGTTAGTAGAGAACTTTGGTCTACCTTTGTGAATGCCAGATTCGTCCTGTTTGTCGACTTTAACATTCCATTATCTATAAACTGCCTAATTCTTCTCTCACCATGTGAGAAAGCAGAACAAGTATAGGCTAGCTTTATGAAGGAAGTTTCTAATCCCTTCAGTATTACTGAAGTGAAGTAGGGAAGAGACTCTCTTTTCTTCTTCTCCATTTGGTTTCATCTCTCTTTCCTTACTAATTTGTTTTACTTCACTATTTCTATGCAGCTAGCACAAAATGTGCTCTAAATTGTTCCTTAGAGAATGAGGAAATGAGATTATTCTTGGATTGTTTATGTTTTGGTTGCTGTTAAAAATTTTCAATGTTATATTTACTAAGATGTTCTATACAACATAGCTTATAAGAATAAAAAAAAGATACCAATCTATATGTCCTTTGACAGGGGTTGTTAAAGAAATGATGTATAGCCACACCACAGAATAGCAAACAACTAGAAAATAAAAGAAAAACAAACAAAATCATACACTAAAAAGATTTATATTTCTCTGTGAATTTATGTGGAAGTTTTCTGAGTCATATGTTAGCGAAAATGAGCAACATAACAAATCTGAAAATAAAGTGAGACATCATTTGTGGAAAAAAATTACATATGCATATCATTATTTTCAAGACAGTGTCCAGTGAAGTATTGGTGGTGCCTTTTGGAGATGGGTTTGGGGAGACAGAAAGAGAAAGATGCCCTTGGTGACCTTCCCATTCTATTTTTATTAATACTGGAAATTTTATGGATTTTTTTTAGGCTCCACACCTTACTCTCAGTTGTTACAATTTTTTATTTTCCTAATATGTGCAAAAATAAAGATCTGAAAGTAATTTTTCAAAAAAAACTTTGAATTGGGCCTATAGAATCCGGAATTAGTGAGGAATGCAGGAATACTTTCACATTGAAGGTGGCTTGATTAAGAAAAAGGAAGAGAAAAGCTTCTGAATATATCAGTGACAAGGGTTCCTACATATCCTTAGATTATGTTCATGGCCCTGAAATTTCAGACTCACAAATACCCAGAAAGAAACAGAGCCATCAGAAATTGTATGCTGTTTATTTTATTGGCATATGGAATAAAATAGGTATGACTGCACTATTTCAGCCTCATGGAACTTTGAAAGACTCTTCTCTTCTTATTCACTCCTGAAATAAAACAAACAAACAAGGAAGATTATGATTTGGAAGGAAGTGTCAAATCCCTTACTTGTATTACAATGAGAGGTAGGTGGGAGCCAAACTTGCGACCCTCTGTCTTTTCTCCATCCCTCTTTCCTTCCTATCCTTTTATTTACTAATTCTATGCAACCAACACATAATGTCCTCTAAATTGGGACTTCCAAGACGAGAAAATAAGATTATTTTAGGTTGCTTGTGTTTTCATTGCTATTGAAAATCCTTAATGTTATATTTACCAAAATCTTCCCCACGACACAGCCTATAATAGCAAAAAACTCATACCATCCTAAATATCAATTGATATTAAAAAATTAAGGGGTGGGGGAACCTGTGGTCCTCTGAATCTGAGATCATTCATTGGTAAGCACCAAAGGCTTCACACTTCTCTGCTGCATCCCTAAAATAAAAGGATTTGTTCTGTAAACTTTGGGTTCAATCAAAAGGATGGGCATGTGGTTTCCAGATTGTGGGTTCCCCACACCTACTAAAGGATATCACTTGTCAGTGATCATCACTAAATATTTCGGCAACAGTGTCCAAAGGAAATAACAGTGGTGCCTTTTGGAGATGAAGGTGGGGAGATAGAAAGACATATGCCCTGAAGATTAAGCTTCTCAATTTCTTTTAAGTTAGGTGTACTTTTCTCATTTGAGGTTAAATGAAATAAAAAGCATTTTTAAAACTACACAATATTACAGCAGAAGCATGGGAAGTGTCATTTAGCTTAGTTATTTGACTGAAGAGCCCTGGTGGGGAGCAGAAGTGAGTCAAGTGCTCAGGTGGAAACCTGAAATAGCAACTCTGTGATGCTGAGCATCGGCCTCAGGGCACCATAGGGAGAACAGGGCTTAGACAGGTAAGCCTTAGGAAAAGGGAAGTTCAAAGAGTGTTTCTCCTCATCTGAATCACTTTAAAGAGCTCACTAATAGTACAGGAAACTATCCCTCAATATCTGAGTACAAATTTTTAGGAAAGAGTCCAAGATGAAATCTCAACATGTTGTGCGGTGCCTGTGGCTCAAAGGAGTAGGGTGCCGGCCCCATAAACTGGAGGTGGCAGGTTCAAACCTGGCCCTGGCCAAAAACTGCAAAAAAAAAAAAAAAAGAAAAAAGAAAGAAAGAAAAAGAAAGAAAGAAATCTCAACATGTCTATAGTCAATTCATTGACATAATAAAGTCTGAGAAGTCGACCAATGAGGATATTTGATACAGAATCAATTTGAATTATACCTATCCTTGAATTGAAGATTACTAGGGAGGTCCTTGTGGTTAGTCTCCTTGGGGAGGTCCTTGTGGTCTGCCACCTTGTGGAGGTCTTTGTGATTGGCCCCCTTGCAGAGGTCCTTGTGGTCTGCCACCTGGGGGAGGTCCTTGTTGTCTGCAACCTTGGGGAGGTCCTTACGGTCTGCTCCGTTGGGGAGTCCTTGTGGTCATCCCCGTTGGGGAGGTCATGGTGGTCCCTGAGGCTTTCCAGGAAAAGATGGGGAAGGACCCTGTGGATGGCATCCTGGTCTAGGTGGTCTTTGTTGGGGTACAGGATGAGGTGGGTGATCATAGGGCTTTTGGTCTCCCTGTGGGGGTGGTCCCTGCTCTAGGCTATCCTCTTGGATTTCAGCGTCATCATTAGGGTATTCTTCCAAAAATGGTCCCTGGGGTTCTTCATCTGGATCCTGATTAGAGTATTCTCCATCTTCATGGATAGGGCACAAGAGAAGACAAGCTCAGTGGTGCAGAACACTCCTCCCTCTTTACTTCTGTCATCTTATCTCACAGAGCTGTTCTCCCACTGACACCCTCCCTGCTGCCCACAACTTCCTTGTGTAGATACCCTTCATCACTACCCTGGAGATAAAGAAAGTCTAATTTCATGGATCCTGTAACAAGCTGGTCCCCTTCAAATTTATAAGAACTAAGATCTTCTATATCTCAGAATTTACAGGGGATGTGTCCAAGGACAGGAGAAAAAGAAAAAGATTATTAGCATTAGTAATGTCACCAGTTCCACAGAAGATGCTCTAATAATTTGCTATCCATGACTCTAAATCTGTAATCTGAGTCCTGCGTGAAGACAAATGCTGGCTCAGAGCCCTGAGTAGAAACGAGAATTACCAATAGAAAAAGAAAGACAATGGGAAGGACCCACTCAGGATTCACTGGGGAGTTCTGCCACATTTTCATCAACTACAGGGACAGATTAGAGTAAAGGAACACAGATAAAAAAAGACCCAGACACCAATTTCCTTGACTGGCTCCCCAAAGCCATGTATCTGTGAGACCAACACTGGGGAAGAAGGAAGCATCTGAGGGCTCTCAGTGGGATGGAGGAGGAACAATGAGGACACTTCTTTGACACTCTGGGTCACCCTTCTTGACCTGGGGCATCAGGCAATCTGACCTGCTGTCATCTTAGTCATAGTTCTCTATCATTCAAGGTGGTGGCCTTGCTAATGGTCCCCAGAGTCACAGTTGGGTGAGATTTACCTATGTGTATAGAAGCACTACAGGAATCAGCCCATGATGAGGAAATGATGGTGGGATGACCCTGAAGAACTGAATAATCTAAGGAACCTTAAGAATAGAAAATTGAGCAAGGATGTGGGCATTTACCTGATATTAGGAGAGGAGACTCTCCAGAGTTCACTTCTAGAAAAACAAACGCAGTATGTATTTAGGGTTACGTCTATAAGGACTCTGCATTGTTGTACAAGGAAAGGGCACTTTTGTCCACATTCTGTGTGTCCCCTAAATTAATTCCCTCCTTCTGTCTGTGGTGCTGGTGGAAAGAGTAGAAGTTGCAAGGAGGAGACAGGATTGTTACTGTGCAGAATATCAACCAGCAACTCAAAAGAGAAAAGATCCTTTTGTCCTTCCTGGGATCCCTCAAACTTTTATGCTAATTATGGTAAGTGCTCTGGACATTTCAATGCTCCATTTCAGCGTCCTAATGTCTTCCTTCTTCTCAAAATAAAGTGATTACATTAACATCCTTCCTCAAAAGGAAGAGCCAGGAGTACACATCAGAATACAGAAACATCTCACAATATATTGAAATATTAAATGTGAGCAGGAGAAAATTAACAGTGTAAAGCCCTAATATTTATGGATCTCTACGTATGGAGAGACAAATTTATTTTATGAATGTCAGGTAGCTTACATTTGTGTTCAACTGCTTCATCAACACTCCATCCATTGTATGGAACAAGAGAAAAAACCATATAGCTAAGCAGTTCTTAGTAATGAAA
The DNA here is from genome assembly GCA_963574655.1 of Perodicticus potto. Taxonomy (NCBI): domain Eukaryota; kingdom Metazoa; phylum Chordata; class Mammalia; order Primates; family Lorisidae; genus Perodicticus; species Perodicticus potto. Next base: position 1,747 of record CAUYRH010038591.1, on the reverse strand, counting down.
ACAAAGCTGGGGACATCAGCCTATCAGACTTTAGGCTATACTACAAGGCCATATTGAGCAAAACAGTATGGTATTGGCACAAAAGTAGAGACATAGACATCTGGAACTAAATAGAAAACCAGTAGATGAAACTAACATATTGCAGCCACCTAATCTTTGATAAACCAAAACGAGAACATACATACAAGGAAGGAATCCCTATTCAATAAATGGTGCTGGGAGAACTGGAAATCCACATGTAAAAGACTGAAACTGGAGCTGCACCTTTCTTCATTCACCAAAAATTGATTCAAGAAAAAGAGGCTGGGCCTAGTGGCTCAGGCCTTTAATCCTAGCACTCTGGGAGGCCGAGGTGTGGATTGCCTGAGTTCACAGGTTTGATACCAGCCTGAGAAGAGCGAGACCTTGTCTCTATAAAATAGCTAGGCACTGTGGCCAGTGCCTATAGTCCCAGCTACTCGGGAGGCTGAGACAAGAGAATTGCTTGAGCTCAAGAGTTTGAGGCTTCTGTATGCAGTGATGCCACAGAACTCTACTAAGGGCAACAAAGTGAGACACTGTCTCCAAAAAATAAATAAATAGATAAATAAATAAAAAGATGGGTAAAAGACCTAAATTTAAGGCATCCTCAAAGAAAGACTGGGAAAAACACTTGAAGATATCAGTCTAGGGAAATACTTTTTTTTTGCTTGTACAAAAGGTCTTTATTGGTGGGGGACGCTGCAGAGCAGCATTAAGGAGGAGGGGAGAGAGAGAGACACGGGGGCAGAGAGGAGAGAGAAGATAAGAGGGAGGGAGAGAGAGAGAGAAAGAGAGAGAGAAGACACACGGGGGGACAGGGAGGAGAGGAGAAGAAAAGAGAAAGAGGAAGAGAGGGAACAAAAGACAAGAGCACCTGATATAGACTCGGTTAAGGGAGGTGACAGGATAGTGGAACAGCCAATAAGGTGTTATTGTCTGGTGGGAAGAGCCGTAGGGGGCGGGCCATAAGTTTGAGCTTTTCAGTGGATAATTGGGGTAGGGAGACGAAGTTATGCAATTATCTAACATTCCTCCCTTTTTGATCTTTTAAAAATAGAAGGTTGGCCTTGGGATAGGGGACGATGAGTACTCTCTTCTGTAGCCTCTTCCTGCTGAGAGGGGCACGTAGTTTTAATTGGCCAACTAGAGGGTGATCATGATTTTTAAACAAGTAAGGGGTGAGAGGAGGTGGTGTTAGAAGCTGAATTTTTCATGATAACTTAATTCTAATTGGCCGTGCTCTCTGTCTAGCTTGATCTTCCCTTTTTTTTTTAGACAGTCAAGAAGTTCCACCCCATTGGAACACCCTTCTCATTGGCCAGTTTGAATCAAGCGAGAGATGCTAGTCCAGCACCCACAGTACTACAGGATTTCACAGAACTTGAAATTTTCTAAGTTCCAGGAAGTTACAAATTCTTAAGGGCTGAGTCACCATGGAGAGGACCCTACAAGTGTATTCTTGTGCTCTCCTTGACAAAACCTGTTCTCCCAGACCTCACCCTTCTTGGGTATCCTCTCTCATTCCCCCCTTTTGAGACTCCAACATATCTTAATTTGGGGTCTCAATATCAGCTTGTTTCTGCAGGTGCCGATATTAATTACTTTTTAGCACTGAGGTCTTAGGGACTGTGACTTCTTGGATTCCTTACTCAGGCCTTAATAGTACCTTGGCGGTGGGCTACTATACATACAAGTTTTTTACTTTTCCCTGTGACATTTTCCCTCC